>JBBPBX010091080.1:0-14000 GCA_038048925.1 Garcialebias charrua
TATATAGGCAGTAATGTAATACAAACATTAGTGCAAATATGAGAAGTAGTGCAAACTGAATGAGTACATGACCGAGAGTTTAGTGAATAACCCGTTTGATGACACAGAGTCCAGTGTTAAAAACTTTGTGTTGTGTGGTAATGTGTGAGAAAGTTTTTTGTGTTAAGGCAGTTCAAATGGGAGGGGAGGCAGAGCAGGCAGAGTGTTTAGCATTCTGACTGCCTGATGAACAGAGCTGTCTCTCAGTCTGCTGGTTCGAGCCTTCGTCGTAAAACACATATATCTTATACTGTATAGAACATGGTAAAACACTAATGTTAGACTGAAAACGTTTTTGACGATAGATACAATATACTTCTTCATTTATTATTTATAGATACGGATGCCTTGTACCCTTGTGGCTTGTTGAAACAATATTTAATTTCTATTGAAAAAAGTAGGCTCCATGGGATTTTTTTCTTCTTCTTTTGGCTTCTCCCTTCATCAGGGGTCACCACAGCAAATTAGTCGCATGAAGATTTGGCAACTGTTTTTATGCCGAATGCCCTTCCTGACACAAACACAGACCACCGAGCTACCACAGCCCTCTGTGTGGAGCAGAGAGCTGATATCTAGGGTTCCCGGGGGAGCAGATGGTGTGGGTTTAGGGCCTTGCTCAAGGGCCCAGAGTAGGCCACATTTTTTATGTTGTCAATGCCGGGGCTTGAACCAGCAATCTTCCGATCACAAGCTCACCTTCTTAACCTCTGCGCCACCACTCCCACTTAATCAATGGGATTAACCTGCCTAAATAAAGGTTGAATGAATGAAAAAAAAAAGCACTGTCTGTTTACCTGCATGTCTTTAGTTTAGTGTGTGACAAAGTGAACAAAACAATGTGGAAATAAATTGTGTTGTTTATTTTACCAATGTATGCTAAAATAGTCCATGCAGATTTATCCTTTTGGCATTAAATCCTTGCATCACAGCCATGTTTCAAACTTTGACTCTAGTCTCATAGCCTTCAAGGATCAGTCACTTAGTTGATTTAAAAGTTGCAAAGAGCTATTGGGTACCGTAGTTTTATGCTGTGTTCCCAACACTCAACATGGAGCAAAGAAAGCAAAGAGAGCTGCCTGAGGATCTCAGAAAGATAATTATAGTTAATCATGTTAAATTAAAGGCAGACCATCTCATAGAAGCTTCATAATCCTCTGACCACCGCTGCCAGTATTGTTTAAAGATATATGTTTCACTGGACAGTAGCCTCCCCAGGCCGGGACATGGATGCAAGAGGAAATGCGACTTCAGGTTGATCAGACGCACTGTGATGATGACAGATTTTTTAAAAAGCTACAGAAACTTTACAAAACTATTCAAGCCAAACTGCAGGGTACAACACTTGCAGATTGTTCCACTTGTCTCATTTTGAGTCATTATGGGCTCTACTGTATAGCAAAAGACCCACATGAAGTGCCACTATTGACAGAAAAACACACTTTCACACATCTGGAGAATCAAAAAGGCGTTCAATACAAGATCAACTGGACTTTATTTGTAACAGAAGATGTTTCGCTTCTCATCCGAGGAGCTTTATCAATTCAAACACACCTAGAGACAATTTAGAGTTACCAATCAGCCTAACATGCATGATTCTGGTCTGAGGGAGGAAACTGGAGTAGCAGGAGAAAAGTCACACATGAACAGGCATTCTTCTAGAAAGATCCTCTGCTGTGAGGTGATTCTGTGACCTTTTCCCCTGCTCTGCCATGCCCCAACAACCAAATTCAGTCAATTGCAAAATATAATTTAATTAAAAAAAAACTTAAGTCAACAAATTGCACTACATTCAAATTAACAGCATGAAATAATTCATAATATTGTATACAGTATTTTTAATTTTTATCAGTTGGTTTTGGCTTTGAATGCATTTTAATGAAAACTGTTGAAAACATATTTATCTTTGCACATTTGAATAATAGGCCTAATCCACAGACCACAGACCACAGACAGTGCGGGTCGGGAGTAACACATCTAGCACCATCACATTGAACACAGGGGCCCCACAAGGATGTGTGCTGAGCCCCCTTCTATTCACCCTGCTAACACACGACTGCACACCATCGTACAGCTCCAACCACTTCATCAAGTTTGCGGACGACACAACAGTGGTAGGTCTCATCAGCAACAACGATGAGACGGACTACAGGAACGAGGTGAGCCGCCTGGCCTTGTGGTGCGGACACAACAATCTCACTCTCAACGTGGAGAAGACAAAGGAGATTGTTGTGGACTTCAGGAAGAGGGATGCCCAACATCCCCTCTGACCATCAACAGCACCGCAGTGGAGAGAGTAGACAGCACCAAGTTCCTGGGAGTGCACGTCTCAAAGGACCTGTCCTGGAGCAGGAACACTGCAGCACTGGCAAAGAAGGCTCACCAGCGTCTCTACTTTCTCCGCAAGCTGAAAAGGGCTGGAGCTTCAACCCCCATCATGAGCACCTTCTACAGAGGTGCCATAGAAAGTGTCCTGACCAGCTGCATCACTGTGTGGTTTGGTGCATGTACTGCATCCTGCCGCAAGAGCCTCCAGCGCATTGTGAGAGCAGCTGAGAAGATCGTGGGCACCTCCTTGCCCTCACTGCAGGACTTACACAGCAAACGCCTCACTCGGAAAGCCCACCGCATGGCAGGTGATCCCACACACCCACTACACAGCTGCTTCAGACTGCTGCCATCAGGGAGGAGACTGAGGAGTCTCCAGGCTCGAACCAGCAGACTGAGAGACAGCTCTGTTCATCAGGCAGTCAGAATGCTAAACACTCTGCCTGCTCTGCCCCCCCTCCCATTTGAACTGCCTTAACACTAAAACTTTCTCACACATTATCACTCAACACAAAGTTTTTCACTAAACTCTCGGTCATGTGCTCATACAGTTTGCACTACTTCTCATACTTGCACTAATGTCTGTATTACATCACTGCCTATAATCATAATACTGTTTACATTCTCTGTTTACATTTATTAATACTGTTTACTTTTATTACTACTGCTTACATGTAATTACTACTGTTTACATTTATTTACACTACTCTAATATCTACACCACTGCTGGTACATATACAGTGTGCTCTGAACGGTCTTATTTAGGTCTTATTTAGGGATGCCCAATGTGCCTTACTGCATATGCCACTTTTTGCCTCTATAACAACATCAACTACTACCTCATACATATACTGTGTACATTGACTCATACGCTGCTTTGCCACTTTGCAAATGTCAATGCTAGAAACCTTTAGTTTATTTTAGTTATACTTTTTATACTCTTTTTTTTGTGCTAGTATGCAAAAACTCAGGACAGTATTATGTTCATTAAATGTTTAATGTTTTAGTTTTAGAGTTGGTGTGGATTTTCATGCTCTTGCACCGCTATGCAAAAAAAAAAACTCAGGACAGTGTTAGTTTTACTATTTTATGCTTATGTCTATTATTATATGTTTCAGTGTTTCAATGTTTAGATGTTTACTGTTGCACCGAGGGACTGAGAGAAACGCAATTTCGGTCCTGTGTATGTCCTGTACAGTACATATTGCAGATCTGACAATAAAGTTGACTTTGACTTTGACTTTGATCATAATAGTCATGTTTGTTTAGTCATATGTGCCAGTATTTAAAGCCTGAGTTTTTTCTCTGTTCTGAACAGATATATTAGTATAAAATACTTTGCATACTGTTTAACAGTTCAATTTAAATAGACCCAGAAAGAAAGTATTGGTGAAGTTTCCGGATTAACATTGTGCTAATATCTTGAACTTTATGAGGTAAAATTCTTGGGTGTCATCATTGATGACAAATTATCATGTAAACAACATATAAGTTTTGTTAAAACGAAAATTTCTAAATCTATTGCAATATTTTATAGAGTCAGAGATGTATTGAATGACAAAGCACTGTATTTGTTGTATAATACAATTGTTCCACATTTAATTTATTGTGTTAGCGTTTGGGGAAAGGCATGCAAATCAATTAGAAAGCCTATTTTTAATTTGCAAAAAAGAGCTGTTAGAATTATCACTAGAAAGCATTACTATCATCCATCAAGTATATTATTTTATCAAATGAAATTTTTGAAGTTCTATGATTTGGTGGATTATAATATTTTGTTAGTTATTATGTACAGAGCTCAGAATAATACACTGCCTTCAAATATTCAGATGTATTTTGTTAAAATATTAAGTTGTTATAATCTTAAGGCGACAGATATGTTTGTGAAACCTCAGTTTAGAACTAGTTTAAAGGGAAGGTCTACCATAATTCAGGGAGTTGGGTTATGGAATGACTTGGAAACAGAAGAAATCAAATTAAATTGTTAAAAACATATATATAAATGGAATTTAATGAGAATGTAATTGTATGAGATAAAGGAAGTTAAATAAGTTGTTCATTTTGTTTTGGTATTTAAAAAATTGGTTGTACTGTACAGTAGTTTGAATTGTTGGAGAATAAGGCCTTATTCTCCAACAATTCAAACAACCAATTTTTTAAATAGGGTTAGTATAAGATTGTTTTCTTCATCTGCTGCCTTTCATTTTATATTTCGTTTTTTCTTCTTCTTATTGTATATATGTAAATAGTTTTGCATTTTATTATTATAAAATGAATGAATAAACTAAACTAAACTAAACTTGACCGATACGGGTTTTTTTTTTTTTTTTTGGTGACGTAACGAGGAGGACCTGACATCCCACAATGCAACGCGGACCACTTCTTCTCCAACAGCGCATGGCAGCGTTTTAATGCTAACACTATTCTCACTGAAGAAAAAGCATTTCTCTCAGGTTTCTTCGTTTTGTTCCGCTACCAAATGAAAGTCAAAGTTCTTTCAAGAAACCCGGATGATTATGTCCGGGAGACTAAATACGACATTCAGCGGGGTAAGTGTTTTAATTTACTTCTCCGAGAAGGTAAACAACATTTTAGCTAGGTACTTCAAAAGATTTCCCATTCCTTTGCTGGAACAAGGACGATTAAGAACTTGTACTCAGGTCACTCTAAAACATATACAGTAAAAAAAAATTACAATATTAACATTTGATATTTGTTAAAACTGACAAATACAAAATGTTTAATCTCAATGGCAGAGTTGGTTTAGTGCATTCCTCCTAATTAAACTGAGTCATTTCTGAGTAATAAGTTAAAAACATTATGAGAGGGGTATCAAACTCCAGGCCTCGAGGTCCTGCAACTTTTAGACGTGTCCTCTGATGCCACACAGCTGAATCATGTGACTGAATGAGCTTCTCAGACTGAGAAGCTCAACTCCGACAGACAGTTGCGACAGGCTGATGGAAACCGATCACAACTACACGTTCACAGAATGGCCAAATTATCGTATTTTTGGCCTTTTTCGGGATTATTGATCGTACATCGTACAGAGGGTCAAATTATCGTACAAATACGATAATTATCGTACACCTGGCAACACTGTTAAATCTCAGTGCAGTCAAGTTCTCCAAAGTCCTGCTAATGACCTCCTTATTTGATTCAGCTCTGTGGCATCAGAGACACATAAAAGTTGCAGGACTCCGGCCCTCGAGGCCTGTGGGAGTGTGTCAACATACCTGAATGCTTGGACTATTATTTCATAATTATGCCTTGATGCTTTCCTTTTGTTAGTTCCCAGAAACTACGACCCCTCCCTCCATCCTTTCGAGGTGAGCAGAGAGTACACACGAGCTCTGAATGCCACAAAGCTGGAGCGTGTGTTTGCCAAGCCTTTCCTAGCCTCTTTGGACGGCCATAGAGATGGGGTGAACTGCATGGCCAAGCACACCACGAACCTCCCCACCCTGCTGTCAGGCTCCTGTGACGGAGAGGTACACTGCTGAGTGGAACTGTCGCTCACAACAAAGACCTTAAATTGTATCTAAAAAAGTGAAGTCTGGTCCTCTGGACATTCAAAAAACAAATTGTAGAAACACCAACGTCTTTCAAGACTTCTTCAGTCTGAGGAGCTGTGTTCAGCTCAGTCTTATACATAGCACCTTGTCATAGTGGATCAACCACTATGAGACCAACCAATCCACTATGAGAGGGTGCTATGTATAAGACTGAGCTGAATACAGCTCCTCAGACTGAAGAAGTCTTTCGGATGAAAGACGAAACGTTTCTACAATTTGTGTTGTTTTTTTGAGTGTCCAGAGGACCAGACTTCACTTTTTAGATTTTTCTACCTGAATTATTGAGCATGCATCAGGATACCTTAAAATGTATTTACCGGTAGTTTTAATTTCTGCCGTCCTGAATCTGTTTCTGGATCTGAAGGTAAAAGTGTGGAACCTTACCAAGCATGAATGTGTCCGCACTCTGCAAGCACATGAAGGATTTGTGAGGGGAATAGTCGTCAGATACTGTGGGACCTCCTTTTTTACGGTAAATCGTTTTGACGTCTACGAAATTGCCCACAAATTAAATTTTTTAACGGTTTCAACCTCATTCCAATGATCTAATACCTAAATAAAGTGATCAAGGACTAAAATCAGCAGCATAATAACATCCAGCATGTCTGATGTAAACAGGTGGGCGATGACAAAACAATTAAGCAGTGGAAAATGGAAGCACCGGGTTATGGAGAGGAAGAAGAGCCACTTGTCACCATCCTGGGCAAAGTAAGATCAAGTTTGTTGTAATAAGTAAGGCTTTATACAATAATGACACATCAGTTCATGTAAGAGAATCTCTTGTAGACTGTTTTTACAGGACTGGACCATCACCAAAAGAAGGGTGTGTTTGCAACATGTGGCCAGCAGGTGGACATCTGGGACGAGCAGAGGAGCAGTCCCATCCGCTCCTTCACCTGGGGTGTAGACAGCTTCAGTTCTGTCCGCTTCAACCCTGTGGAGGTACTGCACCCACCACACTCAGAGCAGCTTTTATTACTGCTCATTACACAAGCTTCAACTTATAAATATTGTTAATTATTGAGCTTTTTACAAGCAAACATCCTGTTGATTCTTTACAAGGAGTTTGTTTCCCTGTTCACAGACAGATATTCTTGGAAGCTGCGCCTCAGACAGAAGTATAGTTTTGTATGACATGAGGGAATCAACGCCACTTAAAAAGGTAGTTTACTGCACGGCTTGTGCAATGATGTCATTTTTTTTTCTTTCTTTTCTTTTTTCTTGAGAAGAAAGTGATAACAAGTGTATGTTGTCAATTTTCTTTTCTAGGTTATCATGAGAATGAGGACCAACACATTATGCTGGAATCCCATGGAAGCCTATCACTTTACTTGTGCAAATGAAGACTACAAGTGAGTCTTTTGAGGGAAATTTATTTTCAGCCATTTACGGTAAAAGCCTTCTTTATGTATATGTAGGCCTGTCACATTTGTCTGGGCGATTAATTGTCTCAGAAAATCATTACAATAAATGATAATATCATTTGAAATTTTACAATAATCAGTAATTATTGTCAAATTTTTGAAGAAATGTTGATTTTATTTTGAGTATAGTACTTTTTTGATCAGATGGCAGTATAAGACTGTTTGAACTGAAGGATGGATAGTGAGGGAGCGAGCAGCGTGTCTCTTTAAGGAAAATGGGAGGGAGGCCCCTTGATGTGACATGTGCTGTCTCTCAAAATGGCGGATGCTCGGTGTGGTTTGAGCTCTTTAGCATTTTTCACACAAAGCTTTTAACTAAAAAAATCTGTGAACAAGTTATCAGCTTCTTTTTGCAGAGAAAAACAACTTTTTAGATGAAGGCACGGGTTTAAGTGTGAATTTTGGAGCGCAACAAGACAGAGGTTTGGGATGGTTGAAATGGATTTTAAAGAGAAAGGGAGGAGTCAGTGAAGAGCACCAGAGTTGAACTTTTGTCATCCAGTGTCTTCAGTAGAAAGAGAGAGACACGAAGAAACGATAAAGCTGATAAATGAAAATGAGGTTGATGATTTGTATTTATCATGCAATTAATTGATTTATCGCTACAGGCCTATGTATATGAAGTAATGTTTAACCCACCTTTAAACAGACGTACACTTTCACTCTGTTCTGGTTTGTTTCATTTGATTCCACTTTTCACGCTCCAAGGTCTAGCATTCTTTTCTATTTGCCTCACCAGCCTGTACACATATGACATGAGGCAACTTGAAAAGCCCATAAAGATACACATGGACCACGTCTCTGCAGTACTGGATGTTGATTACTCTCCCACCGGACAGGAGTTTGTGTCGGCCAGTTTTGACAAAACCATTCGCATCTTCCCCAAGGATCAAGGACACAGCAGGTCAGTGACAGCCGACAAAAGTTAACAACCGCTTTGGGTAGGAATCTATTGCAATAATATCTGTTGTTATTTACAGTACTTAAAAACACAGTGAGTGGAAGTAACAACGTCACCAGCATTTTAACCACAAACTATGATGTATTCTTTGTAAATCTGGCTTGTATTTATTGCATAAGACTGTTTAATTATGGAAAGAATGATAATCACAATTATTTTGATCAATGTTGTAGTCATGAATATTTAAAACAATTATTCATTGAGTTTGAAATCTCTGCATTGTTTTCCCCTCAAAGAGCAAAAACTTGCCTTGAATGTGAAAATCTTCCTTTATACCTTCCTGAGGAGCCTTCGCTTAAAATAACTGGAAAAGAAAAACTGATTCAGAAGTGGGCCATTGGGTAAAAGATAATCACAAATAAATGAAATCATGAATACAATGAAACTAATATATTGTAGAGACAAAAGGGAACGTCTGGCAGAGTCTCCCGTAAGACGGAGCTTTAACTCCCACCTCCGGGAGAGCTTTGAACACGTTCCGAGGGAGGCGGGGGACATTGAGCCCGAGTGGGCCATGTTTCGCGCCTCTATTGTCGAGGCAGCTTATCGGAGTTGTGGCCGCAAGGTTGTTGGTGCCTGTCGTGGTGGCAACCCTCGAACCCGGTGGTGGACACCGGCGGTGAGGGATGCTGTCAAGCTGAAGAAGGAGTCCTATTGGGCCTTTTTGGCCTGTGGGACCCCGGAAGCAGCAGATAGGTACCGGCAGTCCAAGCGGCATGCGGCTCGGGTGGTTGCTGAGGCAAAAACTCGGGCGTGGGAGGAGTTCGGAGAGGCCATGGAGAATGACTTCCGTACGGCTTCGAGGCGATTCTGGTCCACCATCCGGCGTCTCAGGGGGGGAAAGCGGTACGCGACCAACACCATTTATGGTGGAGATGGCGTGCTGTTGACCTCAACTCGGGATGTTGTGAGTCGGTGGGCGGAATACTTCGAAGACCTCCTCAATCCTACTGGCACGTCTTCCACTGAGGAAGCAGAGCCTGGGGACTTTGGGTCGGGTTCTCCGATCTCTGGTGCTGAGGTCACCGAGGTGGTTAAAAAGCTCCGCGGTGGCAAGGCTCCAGGGGTGGATGAGATTCGCCCGGAGTTCCTTAGGGCTCTGGATGTTGTAGGGTTGTGTTGGCTTACGCGACTCTGCAATATCGCGTGGACATCGGGGGCAGTTCCCTTGGATTGGCAGACTGGGGTGGTGGTTCCCCTATTCAAAAAGGGGGACCGTAGGGTGTGTTCCAACTATAGGGGGATCACACTCTTAAGCCTCCCTGGTAAGGTCTATTCAGGGGTTCTGGAGAGGAGGGTCCGTCGGATAGTCGAACCTCGGATTCAGGAGGAGCAGTGTGGTTTTCGTCCTGGTCGTGGAACACTAGACCAGCTCTACACCCTCAGCAGGGTCCTGGAGGGTGCGTGGGAGTTTGCCCAACCAGTTTACATGTGCTTTGTGGACTTGGAAAAGGCATTCGACCGCGTCCCTCGGGGGGTTCTGTGGGGGGTACTCCGGGAGTATGGGGTACCAGGCCCATTGATATGGGCTGTTAGGTCCCTGTACGACCGGTGTCAGAGCTTGGTCCGCATTGCCGGCAGTAAGTCAGGCTCGTTTCCGGTGAGAGTTGGACTCCGCCAAGGTTGCCCTTTGTCACCGATTCTGTTCATAACTTTTATGGACAGAATTTCTAGGCGCAGCCAAGGTGTTGAGAGGATCCGTTTTGGTGGCCTTAGAATCGCTTCTCTGTTTTTTGCAGATGATGTGGTCCTATTGGCTTCATCAGCTCGTGATCTACAGCTTTCGCTGGAGCGGTTTGCAGCTGAATGTGATGCGGCCGGGATGAGGATCAGTTCCTCCAAATCCGAGGCCATGGTCTTGAGCCGGAAAAGGGTAGCATGCCCTCTCCGGGTCGGGGAGGAGGTCCTGCCCCAAGTGGAGGAGTTTAAGTATCTCGGGATCTTGTTCACGAATGAGGGAAAACTGGAGCGTGAGATCGATAGGCGGATAGGTGCAGCGTCCGCAGTGAAGCGGGCGCTGTACCGGTCTGTCGTGGTGAAGAGAGAGCTGAGTCAAAAGGCAAAGCTCTCAATTTACCGATCGATCTACGTTCCCACCCTCATCTATGGTCATGAGCTTTGGGTTATGACCGAAAGAACAAGATCTCGGATACAAGCGGCTGAAATGAGTTTTCTCCGCAGGGTGGCTGGACTCTCCCTTAGAGATAGGGTGAGAAGCTCAGTCATCCGGGAGGGACTCGGAGTAGAGCCGCTGCTTCTCCACATCGAGAGGAGCCAGTTGAGGTGGCTCGGGCATCTGGTTAGGATGCCTCCTGGACGCCTCCCTGGTGAGGTGTTCCGGGCATGTCCCACCGGGAGGAGACCCAGAGGAAGACCCAGGACACGCTGGAGGGACTATGTTTCTCGGCTGGCCTGGGAACGCCTTGGGATTCCCCCAGAGGAGCTGCTCCAAGTGGCTGGGGAGAGGGAAGTCTGGGCCTCCCTACTTAGGCTGCTACCCCCGCGACCCGACCCCGGATAAGCGGAAGAAAATGGATGGATGGATGGATGGATGAGACAAAAGATTTTATTTTTTAATTTCATGCTCTATGATTTAACCAATTTTTTCCACCTAAAATGTTGAGACATGCAGTGGATTCATCATTGAAAATGAGAACTCCTTTGTAGTTGATCTACCTGGTAAAATAAAGATTATTCTTGTGATTATTATTATTGCAGTTTTACAAATAAGGGAACAAAATAAAATAAAAAATATAAATATTGTCAAAGGAAAAAGGAAACCAGTTCCAGTTCAGCAGAACTTCCAGTACTTACAAATCTGTCTACAGGGTCTGAATAATTTATAAATAAATATCAGTAATAAAAAGTTCATCCCATATTTGTTTCATATTGTTTCCTACATATAAAAACAAACAATTGTGGTACCATAACTTGGAATAAAGTTATTCATGACTCAAACGAAGACAAACATTGGTTTTCATCTGTGAACTGCTAAAGACTAGTTCAGGACTGTGCAGCTAGTAAAAATAAAATAAAAGGTTGTTTATCCTTTTTTTATCCCCGGGGGACAATTTGTTTCACAGTCAGTAGACGCACAAAACATCCATACAAGACAAGACACTGACACATTAAGATAACAACAGAAATCATCACTGTTCATTGAGAAGCCTGATCCCTCCAGGGATGAACGAGTTATTCTGTCTGTCAAACATCTGGGCAGCAGATGGAAACAACCTGAACTCGCCATGGAGCGGATGATCAGGATCTGCCAGAATCAGCCTGGCCTTGTTCTCTGACCTCACCTTGTGTAGGTCAGTGAGGTTCTGTTGCTGAGGTTGTTACTAAGCTTTATTACAAGATCATTTGTAGTTGAACTGTTCTGTTATCTGCATTTTGGAAATAAGAAGAGACGTAACAAACACACACATGCCCACACACACTTCCACCATTGGTCTATAATTTAGTTAGAATTTGGGTACTATGTCAGAGATTTAGTTTTGAGTTCATTTTATTTCCTCTGTTATGAAACACACACACAGTGTTTTAATAAACATTAAATTGGATCTATGTTTGGAAGAGACTGGCCTTTTTGAAATACATTGATTGTTCTTTTTAGTAAGAGTGTCATCATACTGAGATTTCAATACTAAAACTACAGAAAATACTTTTATTTTTTTAAACGGGGGAAAAAACTGAATCACGAGGCTTAAAAATATAAACTATTTAATTTTTTTAAACACTAACAGCTCTTGTGTTCCTAAACAACAAATTTAGAGGAGCCATTTAAATTAGATTTTAAAAAATTAATAATTTAAAATTTAAATTTTAGTTTTTGACTGTTTTGCCTTCTAGTAAATGTTTCAGAATCGCATGTGCTTATGACTGAATGTCAAACTTTCTACATATAAACAATAATAATAATAATAATAATAATAATAATAATAATAATAATAATAATGCATTTTATTTGGTAGCGCCTTTCAAAACACTCAAGGACACTTTACAGCATTAAAAACACAATAAAAACAATATAAAATAACTAGGTATATAAAAAAGAAAAATTAAAATCAATTAAAAACAATATAAAATAACTATATAAAAAATAATATTATTATGACTCATATTAGAAATAAATCAAAGTAATGTAATGTTACAGAGCTATAAGTAGGAGATCAGACGACTAAACTAGTGTGGTTCTACTTACAATACCTGTGGTTCCTTGGCAGACTTGTTTTATATCTGTAGACTTGTGATTTATTCTGTTAGAGCATTAAGGGTGTCTGTTTTCGATGAGCAAAATCTCAGGAAACAGATTCAGGTGGTCTGAGTTCACATGGAGGCCACATCGTTCAGTCAGAAGTGCTCTGCGGCACTAATGTGTGTCCTGGCTGCTTTGGTCTCATGTTGACAGATTTATTCTCATCCGGCAGTAAGATCCATCCTAACCTGTTCTACATGAACACAAACACAATCTATGTCCCAGTCAGGTGTCAGCTGAGCAACAAACAAGAAATCATCTGGTCTACTGTGTCCAAGGCCACATTTGATCAAGAGCAGTTGATCAGTTTTATATTTTACCTCTTCAGTCTTTTGAAAAACTGGCTTAGTGTCAAAATAATGAGATACTTTGTTGGTAATGTTGCATTTTTCTCTCTTGAATTCAGAGAAGTCTACCACACCAAACGCATGCAACACGTCATCTGCGTAAAGTGGTCAGCAGACAGCAAGTACATCCTGAGCGGCTCCGATGAAATGAACATCCGGCTGTGGAAGGCCAACGCAGCGGAGAAACTAGGAGTGGTGAGCGCCATCTTGTTCCAGCTACTGTTCTTATGGTTTTACAGTACCGGTAAATGCTGCTTCTTGGCAGCTGTCTGGGTAGTTTCTGATCGTGATGCTGATCAACAGCTGCATTTTCCTGACTTGTCAAATGCCGGATGTTTTTATGAGTGGGCTGCGTTGTTCTGCACAGCCCTGGCTCTTGGCCCACCTCAGCACTGTAACAGTGGGCCACTCTGCCAGGAGCTTCAGTTCCACTGCTGCCAAGTGCACTGATGGATGCTGACTGAGGCTACAATCACTCTCAATAAGTACGCTGGACAACCAATTGGCACATCGACTCTTGTTGAAAAGGAAGTCCTGAAAAACTCAAATAAAAAAAACTCATTTGTCTTTATTTATTTTTTTAATCACCCAAAATTTCTGACAAATTATCTTGACATCTTTGTGAGAACTGTTATAACTGAATTTCATAACATGAGTGTGTCTCAGCTCCCGCGTGGAGCTTGTTTAAACACCAGTCTCATCTGAATCATATAGATTATGTTGTGTGCCATCTCCAGCAGTCATTTTTCACCCTCACTCAGATTCCCTCCTGCTGCTTCTCTTAATGCAGCTTCATAGTGAAATGGCCTGCATTTGGCACTTGTTTTTCTGTCACCATGTAAAAAAGATTTATTTGCAAGCTTTGCACTTAAATAGATCAGACAAGGGCTGCTCCTATCAGCAGTTTAAATCGGCCAATCACTTAAACGGAGCCCACTTTGAACATAATGGCGCATTAAGAATCAAGTTATACTGAGAGGGTTTTTAATTATAAAGAAATGCTGAATCAAGTCTTGGTGTGAGTCTAAAGGCTGGACGGATTGGGACCCATCTGACCGCTGCTATACTCCC
>JBBPBX010091081.1:0-14000 GCA_038048925.1 Garcialebias charrua
GTTTGTGGGACACAGAAAAAACCCGCGGAGTCATGGACTATGGAAGAGAAACTCATTGTAGCTGTGTGTTTGCGACAATTCCTTCACGACCAGTCAAGTCTGCTCCACAGAGACAGAAATAAAAAGCTCCTCGCTTGGCAGAGTGCAGTGAGGACTCGGTATACCGGTAAGCTCCTCCCACACACCCCGCCGCAGTTTCGCGTTCCTGTCTGGGCACCAAGTGCGTCCACTTGCGTGCGTGAGGAGCTTTTTGGAAGTTGAAACGCTGTTCGGTCTGGACGTACCATTACTTCTTCGCCTCGGTGGAGCCGTTCACTCGCGAATCGCAGATAGCATCAGATATTAATAGCTATAGCTCCTTTTTTGCTAAGAAAATGCGACAGGTCCATTGCATACTTAGTTATCAACGTGATTACTCTATATTTTAATCACCAACACAGACCCCGCATGCGAAGTGACCGGGTCGGACCGGGTGCAGCGAGTCCGCTGCTCATCTTCTAAAATAGCGCTTATTATTAAACACATAACAGCGGAGTTATGAATTATAGTTGTGTCCTCAACTTTAAAAACAAAACCAGAGTTGTTTGTGCACTAAAAACAGCGTAACTCTTGGAAAAAGGAGCTGCTGTTACAGCCAGAACTCAGATAAAAACAGAGCAGGTTTACTGGATCTCTGCTGCACCTGTCTGCCTCTCCACACACAGCTCAGGCTGTGAAGAACGATGCCGACCGTCACAGTGGTCACTGTCTGACTCAGAGTCTGAGTCTGGCTCTGGAGGTTCAAATGAGTAGGGCTGGAGAACTCCAATTAGGCTGCCAGCCTTCGCGAACATCTTCAGGGTGCAGGACACGGCGCAGTACTGCGCTGAAACCACGCCCACGCGCTGACACGCCCCCAGCGTTTCAGACCAGGGCACAATTATGTTTTTTCATTATTTTTGAGACTTAATTTTATAAGGTAAACAATGTTTTTAATCAGTCAGATTTATATGGGTGATTAATAACACATATTTATGCCGTGTGACAAATGCAAAACACATTTAATTTTACTTTACACGGTTTTTAAAGTAACACGGTTAAAACAATGACAGAGGTGTTTCAGTCAGGTAAGAAACAATATAAATACCCAAACGAAAATACATTTTGTGTAATTATAACAAAAGAGAAATACAACCAGGTTACATATGTTTGTCTCTATCATTAGCAAAATGCCTCATGAACCACTGGGCAGATTTTAGTGAAACTCACATAAAGTAATCATCGATTGGACAACTACAGCTGATTAACTTTTGGAGTCACCTAGTTCAAGACGGCTGCCACAGCCAACTGAATTTTGAAAATATAAAAATTACTAACTCAGTCAGTTTTACAGATATTGAGCTGAAACTTGAGGCTTGGAATGGGACAGGATACACTGATGGGTATGATACTGTGAATAAAAATAACCTGATGCATGCTCAATAATCCAGGTAGAAAAATCTAAAAAAGTTTAAGTCTGGTCCTCTGGACATTCAAAAAACAAAACAAAACAAATTGTAGAAAGGTTTCGTCTTTCATCTGAAAGACTTCCTCAGTCTGAGATGTTGTAATCAGCTCAGTCTTATAAATAGCACCCTCTCACAGTGGATCAACCAGTTTGCTGCTAACAGCCAAAACCAGCTGCTCACATGATCAAGGAGGACCATCAGCCTAATGATGGATCATTAGCATCCTGATGGTTGTTTGCTATTCACAGAGGGCTGAGTGATACTAGCAATAACAGCATTGTAAAGGCCCAGGCAGAGCTTTGCGTACGACCTGTACGCCGCTCTACGCGTGTGTTCTGTGCGTGCGCGTTCACCAGCACAGCTCTGCATTCGTTCTCGCGTTAAATGCTCGCGTTTTCGCTCCAAATTATTATCGTAATTTGAGCAGCTGCGTGCAGAGCGTTTACCTACGGGACAAACTGAGGTCGCTGATTGGTCATTTGCTGACACGCCTACTGAATTGATTGACAGGTCGGGTGGGGAAAAAAGGCACGGGCTACGCAGCGGTTTTCTGTGTTTATATGTTAATAAAAAGTTCAAAAAAATTAAATTAAAACAGGGAGCGCTGGTCCTGCAGTCCATAGCCCACCAGGAAATCTGCAGAACCTTGCGCAGCCACGTAGGACATTCATTTCTCATCATTTCAGTCATGGAGTCAATGGAGGAGGAAGCAAGCGATCACTTGACTTTTGGCAAAAAACAAAACAAAAGACAAGTCCAGATCAGGGATGAAGAAGGGGAATTTAATACATTTGTGTCACATACAAAACAGTCCGGCGCCGGACAGTTTATTGTGAGACAACGCTCCTCGCGTAAGCGGTCGTAAAATTTGAGCTTTGCGCGTTCGTGCCCTGCGGGGCTACGCTTGTGCCTCTGCGTACGTACAGCGTACAGCGGCGTACTGCCTTACGCAGAGCTCTGTCGGGGCCTTAAGAGGGGGACAGATGAACGCGGAGGCCTCCACCTCTGTTTAATGATGGACGGTTTCTTTTCACAAAGATGGCCTCCTTTACTCCTCTCTCAAACCATCGTTCCTCTCTATCAAGGATGTGAACATCTTCATCCCTGAAAGAGTGACCGCTGGCCTGGAGATGAGTGTAGACCGCAGAGTCCTGACCTGTTGATGTTGATCTTCTGTGCTGGGCCATCCTTTTGGCCAGTGGCTGTTTAGTTTCCCTGATATAAGACTGATCACAGCCCTCCTGACACTGAACAGCATACACAATATTACGGTACTCTGTTTGTACCGGGGGACTGGATCTTTGGGATTGTCACAGTCTGTCCCTTAAACAATGATGACAAAACAAGGAAGTCCTATTTAATACTTCAAATTTACTTTTTCCAGCTGGTTTTTATTCAGCTCTGACCTGTTCTGTGACAGATGACTACTACCTTTCGGTTTGTGCATGAAGAAATTGTTTTATATGGTACTACCTGAGCAACATTTGATGGTGTATTTGTAGTTTTTTGCTGCTGGTCCCTGCTCCTCCATCTGCAGCTTCACTGAGCTCTTCTGGAGTTTCCATCCATTTCATATGAAGTTCTGCCTTGACAAGGACATATCAGAACACAGATCAGTATTAACAGTAACAGTGACAACACTACAAACTTTAAACAGTTTATTTCACAATAACACAGCTGTCCACTCTGTCTAAAATCAGACAACGTTATATAAAAAATATAAACCCAACCATAGGCTGACCCACTTCTATGAACTAAACACCCGGACAAAATCGTGGCAAAAATTATGGCACAACTCCAACAAAACGAATTTATACTACTGTTTACATTCACTGTTTACATTTATTACTACTGTTTACATTTATTACTACTGTTTACATTTACACTACCGTACTTTTTATATCTACACTACTGCTGATATATATATTTTTACTAGCCTTACTGTATATGCCACTTTACCTCTATACCAATATCAACTACCTCATACATATACTGTGTACATAAACTTCATATGCTGCTTTGTCACTCTATTACAAATGTCAATGCCAGAACTTTCATTTTATTTTATAGATATACTTTTTACACTTTTTTACACTTTTATACTACTATGAAAAAACTCAGGACAGTATTACACTTTTATTATTTCATTTTATGCTTATGTTTATTAAATGTTTCAGTGTTTTAGTGTTTAAATGTTTACTGTTGCACCGAGGGACAGAGAGAAATGCAATTTCAATCCTGTGTATGTCCTGTACATATTGCAGTTTTGACAATAAAGTTGACTTTGACTTGACTTTTTTTTATTTAATTTTTTTATTTATCAGGACAACATACAACAATTAACAATACATATATTTTACGAAACTTACATGACTTCTCCAAATAAAATTTTCTTTTCTCCCCTTTTCTCCCCTCCCCTCCCTCCCCCCTCCCACAACCAAACATATCACACCCCACTAACCTAACCAAAAACAAGAGGAAATGAAAAAAAAAAAAAATAAATAAATAAAAAAAATAAATAAAATAAAATAAAAAAAAAAAATAAAAAATAAAAAAAAAATAAAAAAAATAAAAAAAAAAAAATAAAAAAAGGGGGGGAGGAGGGGGGATAGGACGGCATCAAAAAACTAAAAGGAAACGAGTGTTTTACCCATTCATTTATTCTTCAGAGTTAAGTCACATGGTAGTGTGATGAGTTAGTCCCATCAGTCTGTGCATTGAGCATGAATCAGGGTATCAATCTGTATGTTGTGAAGGCAAAGATTTTACATATGACACAAAGGGTGCCCATTTATAAGTAAATTTTTCAGAACTACCTTTCACTGTTAATGAAATTTTTTCTATTTTCAAGAATGATCTTACGGTGTTAAGCCATTGCGATGTGGATGGAGGTGTGGGAGATTTCCACGCGAGCAAAATACAGCGCCTGGCAAGGAGAGAACAGAAGGCTAGGACCTCCCTCTGCTGGCGGGATAGGTTAAGTGTGGTCCCTGGAACTCCAAAAATGGCAATAAGTGGATCATTCTGAATCTGGATCTTAAAAACTCCTGAGAGTATGGAGAAGAAGTATTTCCAGAACCCTTGTAATTTTGGGCAGAAGAAGAACATATGACTTAAGTTGCAAGGTGAGGCCTGACATCTATCACATTGATCTGAAATTGAATGGAAAATTTTTGATAGACGGGACTTTGAAAAATGTACTCTATTTATTACTTTAAACTGTATTAGTTGTAGTCTGGCACATGGTGTACTCTGGCGTATGCTGAGAATAACTTTATCCCACCATGACTCTGACAGTTCAACACCCAATTCCCGTTCCCATGCAGTTCTGGTTTTACCTGATGAGTCGGTCTCAATTGCCATAAGTTTTCCATAAATAATAGAAAGAGGAGATTTCAGATTAGGCTTCAAAGCTAGGAATTCGACCCATGGTGGGTCATTAGGCAAAGTTGGAAAATTTGGAAACCGTGATGAAACGCAATGTCTAATTTGGAAATAAAGAAATAAATGTGAAGTGGGTAGATTAAATTTAGAAGACAATTCTGAAAAACTAAGGAACAAACCATCTTCGTAAAGGTCTCTCATTGTTCTAATACCTCTCTCATGCCAAATTCTATAGGCAGCATTAGTAGATGCTGGAGAGAAAATGTGATTCTTTAATAACGGCATTTTATTAGATGGTAATACAAATTTAAAATGGGACCTAAATTGTGACCAGATCCTGAGTGTGGAAAGCACTATAGGATTTGTAGTAACAGAGGATAGTTTAATTGGTAATGATGAATAAATAATTGAGGCAGGTGAAAAAGATGCAGAAATCGATTGAACTTCAAGTTTGCACCAAATCAGATCCGGTGAATTTAACCAATAATTCAGTTTATGAATATGCGAGGACCAGTAATACATTGTAAAATTGGGTAGAGAAAGACCACCATTTGTGGTGAACTGTTGTAATAAAGAAAGTCTCATTCTGGGGGCCTTTCCATTCCACAAAAAGGAAGAGACCATCTGATCCAGGGACCTGAAGAACTGTTTGGGCAGAAACAAAGGGATGTTTTGATATAAAAACAGAAGTCTAGGTAGCACATTCATTTTGATAATATTAATCCTGCCTATTAGTGAAAGAGGGAGAGAGTTCCACCTCTGAAGGTCTGATGCAATTTGGGAGACTAGTGGGGTATAATTCTGAGAAAACATCGAGGGCAGAGTACGTGCAATATTAATTCCCAAATATCTAAACCCCGAGGGACTGAGCCTAAAAGGGATATCAGAAGGCTTAAGCTTTAAAGCTAATGAATTCACTGGGTAGCATTCGGTTTTAAGTGAATTAATTTTATAGCCGGAATACGATCCAAATTTTTCCAGAGTATTTAAAATTGGGGGAAGGCTACATAATGGGTCAGAAACATACAGGAGAAGGTCATCTGCATATAAGGACAGTTTAAGCTCGACGCCAGAGCGGATGATTCCGTGAAAAGAAGAAAGGGATCTTAGGGCAACAGAAAGAGGCTCAATGGCTAACGCAAACAAGAGGGGGGAAAGAGGGCAACCCTGTCTAGTACCACGCCCCACCGAAAAATAATCCGATTGGATGGAATTAGTAAGAATACATGCTTGAGGAGATGTATAAAGTAGTTTGATCCAGGACACAAACCTCTCTCCAAAACCAAACCTATTAAGAGCGGCAAAGAGATACTCCCATTCTACTCGATCAAAAGCTTTCTCGGCGTCAAGAGAAATGATTACTTCAGGAGACTTGGGGGAATGAGTTGAAAAAATTGTGTTCAATATTGTACGGGTATTAAAAAACAACTGGCGACCTTTGATGAATCCATTTTGTTCTTGTGAGATAATCAGAGGGAGAACTGTCTCAAGCCGAGTTGCGAGTATTTTGGACAAAATCTTAAAATCCACATTCAAGAGTGAAAGGGGTCTATAAGACTCGCAAGCAGTAGGATCTTTATCCTTCTTTAACAGGAGAGAGATTGAAGCTTGAGTCAAGGTGGGAGGTAGCAGGCCACGCCCGAATGACTCATTATAAACCTCGAGAAGAAGAGGGGCTATCTTATCTTTAAATTTTTTGAAAAATTCGGCAGAGAAACCATCCGAGCCAGGTGTTTTACCACTTTGCATATTCTTAATTGACTCTAATATTTCTTCTAATTTAATGGGAGCCTCAAGTTGGTCAGAAATCAATTTGTCTATCCTAGGAATGTCAATATTCTGAAGAAAGGCGAGTAGCTCGTTTGAGTCTGCTTGTAGTTCAGATTTATACAGATCGCAGTAGAATTTTTTAAAGGTGTCACTAATGGAGACAGGGTCTGAGACAAGGTTGCCCGATCGATCCTTGATTTGCGATATTGTGTGAGAGCTAGCCTTTCGTTTCAGTTGATGTGCCAAAAGTCTACTTGGTTTTTCCCCATGCTCATAATAAGTGGCTCGAGATCGGATTAAGAGACGCTCCGCATCAGATGTTGTTAAAAGATCAAGTTCCATTTGAAGATCCTGTCGCTGTTTCAGCAAATCGTGTGACGGATTAACGGCATTTTGCCTGTCAATATTCTGAATTTTTGTTGATATTTCTGATATCTTAGTGCGTAGATTTTTATTGACATTAGCTGAAAAAGAAATAATCTGACCACGAATATAGGCTTTTAATGTTTCCCATAATAGTGAGGGAGAAATTGTATCGCTCTTATTGAACATTAGGAAATCGTCAATTGCTGATAAGATGAATTTATTAAATGGCTCATCTGATAACAGGAGACTATTAAATCTCCAACGAGGACTAGAACGGGGTTTATTTATAAAGTTTATATCAATGCTTAGAGGAGAATGGTCTGAGATAACAATCGGATAGTATTCAGAAGAAGTGACTCTCTGCATTAAAGAGCTGTCAACAAAAAAATAATCTATACGGGAATAGGATTGGTGCACCTGCGAGTAAAAAGAATAGGTCCTTGTTAGTGGATTCTGTGCCCTCCATGGATCTACATATCCATTTTGGGACATAAAATCCAAAATAGATTTAGACATATTAGACTGTGTGCAGGGCCGAGACGAAGAGCGATCTAATGATGTGTTCATAACACAATTCAGGTCCCCAGCTAAAATTAACAGATGAGTGTCAAGATATGGAAGTGTGCTTACTAAATTGTTTATAAAGTCTGGGTTATCAAAGTTTGGTGCATAAATGTTCACTAATAAAACGGGAGTATGGAACAGAGAGCCCGCGATTATAAGAAATCTGCCATTTGTATCCTTCATTATTTTTGATGCTGTAAAATGAATATTCTTATTAAATAGTATGGCAACTCCTCTGGCTTTTGAGTTGAAGCTCGAGTGGTAAATCTCCCCAATCCATGGATATTTAAGCCTGACCTGATTTGAATTTTGCAAATGTGTTTCCTGTAGGAATATTACGTCTGGATTCAGGCGTTTCATATGAGAATATATTTTAGACCGTTTCACCGGATTGTTAAGACCTTTAACATTCCAGCTTAGGAATCTGACAGCAGATGATGTCGAGGAAGCTTTCAAATCAACAGCCATGTGACCTGTTGTTCATAATAAGGGTTGTAAAATATTGCCATCCTTCCCAATCCCCGCCCACACCCCAGGAGAAAAAAAAAAAAAAAAAAAAGAACCCCCCCTCGCACTTGGCCCTTCCCCAGATGAAGGGACTGTGCAGACTCCAACAGGAGTCACTAGAAAACTTGTCCTTACGGTCAAATGGCACCACATCACAACCTGTACCAGGTGACTCCCACAGAACTAGCTAAATGAAAAGAAAATTTAAAATATGTAATAGGCACTAATCTGGAAGAGCAAGAACTCTTTAAAAAACAAACAACAAAAAAAACAACAACTAAAAAAGCAGTGATTGTTAATAATAATAACTAATAGTAATAACATTCCCCAAATGCGAACCAAAGCCCACCATATAATCCAAAACATTAAATCCCTAAATGTAAATAAAACACACTGATTATAATTCTAAACATTAAAACCGTGAATGCAAACAATACACAGTAATTATAATTATAAACATTAAATCCGTGGATGCAAACAAAACACACTAATTATATTTCTAAGCATGAATAGTAATAATAACTAATAATACTAACGTTCCCCGACTATGAAAAAAAAAAAAAATAAAAGAAGAAAGAAAAAAAAGCTGGCTAATTATATTTCTAAACATTAAATCCGTGAATGTAAACAAAGCACTCTAATTATGTTTTTAAACACGAATGACTAACTAATAACTAATAATACTAACGTTCTCTGGGTATGAAAGAAAAAGCACACTGATTATTATTTCTACCCATTAAATCCGTGAGTGTAAACAGAGCACTCTGATTATATTTTTAAAACATGAATAATAATAATAATAATAGTAACTAATAATACTGACGTTCCCTGAGTATGAGAAAAATAATAAAAAAAAGCACACTGATTATTATTTCTACCCATTAAATCCGTGAGTGTAAGCAGAGCACTCTGATTATATTTTTAAACATGAATAATAATAATAATAATAACTAATAATAATAATGTTCCCTGAGCATGAAAGAAAAGGCACACTGATTATTATTGCTACCCATTAAATCCGTGAGTGTAAACAGAGCACTCTGATTATGTTTTTAAACGTGAATAATAATAATAATAATAATGACTAATAATACTGACATTCCCTGAGTGTAAAACAAAGTACACTAATTATATTTCTCATTTTGCAATCGACTCGATGTACACACTCGCCTCTTCAGGGGACGTGAACACTCGTGTGGTTCCCTCATGCGTGATCTTCAGCCGGGCCGGGTGGAGCAGGCCGAACCGAACACCCTGGATGTTGCGAAGTTTGCGGCGACACTCAGTGAAGGCGGCCCGCGCGCGAGCCGTCAACACAAAAACGGTATCTGTAGGCAGATTACTCACTGTATAGCTTCAACTAAGTGAGGGGCCCACTCACCAACCACACACAGACACCTGCCGGCTTATCTAACCCTAAAACGTTAAAGTTGCAGGCCTGAGCGACGCTTGGGAGCGGTGAGGCCCAAAACGTAATGGCCGCTTCACTCGTTGAGCAAATAAATAAACCAAACAGTACCTGGTTTAGTAGTTCACTACAGACCCTGGTCCCAGTTCAGGCGAAGAAGAAATCCAAACCAAGATGGTGATGCAATCAGCTGTCTGCAGGTCCAGGTTTAACTTCAATGAGCAATGTAATCCAGAGGAACTCTTCTGGCAGTCCATAAACACTCCAGTTATGACAATCTTCACCTCCAGGCCGGAATGATGAAGAGACAGTCTCCCCAGCAAGCTGAACAAGCTACACTAGGTTTACTGTGCAGCATTCACTGAGCTAGTGAATGCTAAATGTTTGATGTTAAACTGCCTCAAAGTGCAAAAACACAGAACTGTAGGACAAACTTCAGGCTGAAATTGTCCCTTGTAGTCCCAAAACCATCAAACAGGTCTCCACTGACAATCACTGTGTTAGCAACCAGGAAACTTATTTAATTAGTCCAAAATGCAGCACACCTGTCAACTCTGGTGTGCTTGGCTTTCATCAAGTTCAAAACCCTGACTGCTCACACTTCCTTTTGGCTTTTCACAATAAAGCAGAAATAAAATACAAGCAACAAAATGTTATGCTTTCTTGCTTTTAACTTACACTTGTGTATTTTAAACAGTGTTAAAGCATATTACAACATAAATAAATGAAATACAATTGTAGCTATATTTACAACATATTTAACTTAGGAGTTTTTAGACCTAAAATGATTGTCTGGGTTACACTCTCCCCCTTCTAAATGTCCAATGTCCTCATTGGTCAAACCAGTACATCTATGACAAGGTTTAAGTTTTACCAATGTGTATGGTAACACCTCTATGCACTATAGTAAGTGGTTGATCTCTAGATTTACCTGGTTGATCATAAGTAAGTCTGATGACAGGTTTAATTGTACGTCTGGGTCTAGATGTTGTTTGTGCCGGTACTTCATTGAATGGACTTGGTTGTCGTACATCTTCTTCACTTGTGGCAAGTTCAGGCTCCGAGTCTGATTCAGAGGTACCAACTTGCTCACGGTCCTCTTCAACAGGATGTTCTCCTTCTGAGACATCGTCATTCACGCTCATGTCTCTGTCAATTTGTTCAGCTATGTCATGACTGCTTTCATTCCTCTCCTTGAGTATCTGTTCAAGGTATGTTCTGTAGGATCTTTGCGGTCTTGCATACTGAAACTCGGAAGACTCAGATGACAGTTCACTTTCCATTTCTGCTGAATGGTCTACAGGGATATGCTTGTTGCGAAGATTTCTTTGTGTAGGAGGCTTTTCCACTACATCTGGCATAGGGAACCTCACAAGATCTCCAACTGGTAAGAGATTATCTCTGTGCAATGTTTTCACTTTTCCACTGCCATCTTGGAGTTTCAACTTGTACACTGGTAAGTTTGGCAGTTGCTCAAGTATGACATAGGGATTGTTATTCCAACGATTTTCAAGTTTGTGTTTTCCTTTCAAACCAAGGTTCTTTATCAAGACTCTGTCTCCTGGTTGAAGGTTCTGGAATCCCAATCTTTTGTCATAGGCTTTCTTGTTACGGAGGTGAGTCTTGTTTGAGACATCGATAGCCATTTTATAAGCCTTTTGCAGGTCTTCTTTCAGCTGTGTAACATAAGCTGAATGCTGGGTTACTCCTTTGTCGTCAGGGCAGGTACCAAAGCATAGATCAACAGGGAGTCTGGCTTCTCGCCCAAACATAAGGAAATATGGGGAGTAACCAGTGGAGTCGCATCTGGTACTGTTGTAAGCATGTACAAGAGGGACAACATGCTGGCTCCATTGACGTTTCTTTTCTTGATTCAAGGTACCTAACATTGACAGTAGGGTTCTATTAAACCGTTCTGGTTGAGGGTCACCCTGGGGATGATATGGTGTTGTCCGGGATTTCCGGATCCCCAACATTTGTAGAAGTTCTTTAATGAGTCTGGACTCAAAGTCTCTGCCTTGATCCGAATGAATACGTGAAGGCAAGCCGTAGTGAATAAAAAACTTTTCCACAAGAGTTTTGGCAACTGTAAGGGCTGTTTGATTTCTAGTAGGAAAAGCTTGGGCATACCTCGTAAAGTGGTCTGTTACTACAAGCACATTGCTTATTCCCTTTGAGTCGGGTTCCATAGAAAGGAAATCTATGCAGACAAGATCCATGGGGCCTGTACTCACAATCTGGTGTAGGGGTGCAGCTCTTTGACATGGTGTTTTCCTTAGAATGCACTTTCCACAGTTTTTGATGTACTGCTCCACGTGCATGGCCATTCTAGGCCAGAAGAACCTACTCCTGAGCATGTCGGTTGTTCTCTCCACTCCTAGGTGGCCAAGGTCATCATGCATTGACTTAAGCACGACTGTCCTGAACTCGGTTGGCAGTACTAGTTGGTTTGTTTTTGTTCCTGTATGACTAGTACTCACACGGTGTAGCAGTCCATCTTTCATGATTAGCTTTGCAATGTCTCTTTTCAAGGCTTTCATCTCAGGATTAGACTTCACATCTTCTGGCCATTTGCCAGAGTTCATGGCCTGCATGGTAGTCTTTATTACTGGGTCTTGACTTTGTGCTGTGATCAGCTCTTTTCGTGACATTTGACTTAAGGTGTTGAGCTCCATGCGTGTTGGGTAAGCATACACTTCAGGTATGCAAGCAGGAGAAGCTCCAAGTTGTTCAATGTATGTGGGTGAGTCTTTAAAAGAGTCCAAAGCCCCAACACGCTGGCAGATTGACTTAACACCAGAGTGTGAAATACTTTGCCACTCTGCATCATCTCTAAGTTCTATCCTGGATAACAGATCTGCATCTATATTGTTTCGTCCAGGCCTGTAGATTATATCAAAGTCGTACACAGACAGATCCGACAACCACCGATGTCCTGTTGCGTTGAGTTTAGCAGTGGTGAGGACATACGTAAGTGGGTTGTTGTCGGTGCGTACTGTGAAACGGGCTCCATATAAATAATCATGGAACTTTTCAACTATTGCCCACTTTAAGGATAGGAACTCCAATTGATGAATGGGATAATTCCTTTCAGAGGGGCTTAGTTTGCGACTGGCAAACGCCACTGGTCTCAGCCCTTCTGGGTACTCTTGATAAAGGACAGCTCCAAGTCCACTTAGGCTTGCGTCAACATGCAACACGTATGGCTTGTTTGGGTCAGCAAAAGCCAATACTGGAGCATTTGTGAGACAATATTTGATCTGTTCAAAAGCCTCAGTGCATGACTCATCCCATCTGTCTCCAAATGGTTCCCTCTCATCCAAGTAGGCATTTTTCTCTTTCTTTTTAGGACTTTTCCCTCGTTGTGTGGGGGCGTACCCCTTGGTAAGGTCTGTCAGAGGGCGAACTATTGACGAGTAGCTTTTGATAAATCGTCTATAGTATCCACAAAAACCTAAGAAGGATCGAAGGGTCTTTAGGTTGTGGGGTCTTGGCCAGTTGGTAACGGCTTCAATCTTTGTTGGGTCAGTAGCAATACCATCAGCTGAAACAAGGTGGCCAACATACTTGACTTTTGTCTGGCAGAACTGACATTTCTCAAGTGAAATCTTTAGGCCTACTTCCTGAAGTCGGTCAAGAGCTTTTAGCAACCTTTCCTCGTGTTCCTCTAAAGTTCGACCAAACACGATCAAATCATCCAAATACACAAGGACTTGCAGGAGGTTCATGTCACCGACGGCTTTCTCCATCAAACGTTGGAATGTTGCAGGTGCTCCAGTGATTCCTTGTGGCATCCTTTCAAACTGGTAGAAGCCCAATGGACAGATAAAGGCAGTTTTTTCCTTGTCCTCCTCTTTCATGGCGATCTGATAGTACCCACTTCTCAAATCCAGAACAGAAAACCACTTGCTTCCTGAGAGGCAATCAAGTGCTTCATCAATGCGTGGCATGGTGTATTGGTCAGGTATGGTACGGCTATTCAGTGTACGGTAGTCTATACACATCCTAACATCTCCGTTCTTTTTTCTGACGACCACTATTGGAGATGCGTAAGGGCTTCTAGACTCTTTGATAATACCCGTTGCCAACAGCTTCTGAATGTGACGACGCACATCATCGATATCTGCAGGGGTAATGCGCCGGGAGCGTTCACGGAATGGTTTTGGATCCGACAGCCGAATGTTGTGCTCGACTCCCTTGGCTAATCCTACATCAAGTTCATCTAAGGAGAAGACTGCTGCTCTTTTGGCTAACTTGTGGCACAGTCTTGTCTTCCATTTTTCTGGGACTGGCGATTCTCCAAAGTTGATTTGACTGGTGTCAAAATATTTAGACTTGGAGTGGTGACTGGGCATGGTTGTAACAACGTCAGCAACAAAGATTCGCCCAATAATAGTGTCGACAGGTAAGTTTGCACTCTTTTTTGACTCATTTTGAATCATGATTGTACATTGATTGTTTGCAGTTGCACTGCTTGGTATTACCATTGGCTGGAGTAATACTTCTGCAGGCAG
>JBBPBX010091082.1:0-13999 GCA_038048925.1 Garcialebias charrua
GGAGCTTCTTGTGATATATAAAGAACACAAGATATTTGATATTTTCATATTGGCCCATTATTTTATCAGATAAATTAGATTTTTTTTTCCTGGAGTAATATTGACGAGTTCATAAAGATGTAACCTTTTCCATAGTATTGATGAAAAATGTTGAGAAAGAGGAATTTAAAGTGTTACAGTGATTCTTGAATTAGTGTAACTTGTTCAAAACTATTTGCCAGAGCTGAACAAAAAATAATTCATGGATATCGCCTGCCTCTTTCCATGACAAAGTTTTAACTCAAGATGGCCACTATACAGCCACATCTCCTATGTAGTAATCCTCAGGAGAGGAGTAATGACTCTAGCTACCACAGCATCAAATCTGAGATTAAATTGTGCAAAAATGAAAGCCGTATAGCTATTTTTGGTCTTCTTTATTTTGAATAGCTGTGGCGGCCATCTTAAAAAGGAATGACTCCAAAAGTTAATCAGTTGTAGAAATACACCCAATGATTCCTTTCTGAGAGTTTCATTTGATTTAGCCCAGTATCTTATGAGATATTTTCCCAACAGACAAACTGACGCCAATGAATATTAGGCAAAGGTCTTCCACATTGTGTAGTGCTTGGAGTATGTGTTGAGGAGTACTCTCAGCTACTACCACACCATGATTTACTTAAATAGTTGTAAAATTGGCAGAGTTATTGCCACTTGTGTTTCCAATAATCAGTTGGCTGTGGTGATCATCTAAAACTGCATTGACTCCAAAGTTGAATCAGTAATAAAGGTCGATTTAGCGATTGTATTGTGTTTATGTTTATTAAATTTGTTCTTTTTTTATTTTTACAAAAAACACAATACAAAACAATCCCATAAATGATAACGTACAAAATATAAAAAAATGAAAGGTAGCAGAAAGAAGAAAAAATCTTATTATATCTGCCCCTTTTTTCAAACAATCAGTTCAAACAATAATAATCTTCCAGTAACAGAACAAAATGAATAACTCTTTCTAATTTTCTAACTAATACAATACACATTACACTACTTCATATAAGTATATTTTTAACAATTTAGTTTTGATCATTTTCTTAAATGTAAACATTGACTTGGCATTTTTAACTTCATTCTCCAAACCATTCCATAATCTAATTCCCTGGATTGAGGTAGAACGTCCCTTCAAACTAGTTCTGAATTGTGGTTTTACAAACATCTCTGTCCCCTTAAGATTATAACAACTTTGTCTTTTAACAAAATGCATTTGGATATTTAAAGGTAATGCGTTATTCTGAGCCCTATACATAACTGATAAAATATTATAAATCATGGAACTTCAATAACTTCAGTTGATAAAATAATGTGCTTGATGGATGACAGTAATGTTTTCTAGTGATAATTCTTACAGCTCTTTTCTGTAATACAAAAATAGGCTTTGTGATTGTTTTACACGCTTTCCCCCAAACATCAATACAATAGATTAAGTGTGGAACAATGATTGTGTTATACAACAAATACAGAGCTTTATCATTTAATAAGTTTGACTTTGTCAAAACCTCAGTATATGTCTTTGCGTGAGTGCAGCTACAGTGTGCGCTCTCAGGACATGATTACCTGCAGTGTTCCGTCAGTGAGGACTGAACTTGGAAAAAGGGCCTTCTCCTACTCCGCTCCTGCTTCATGGAATATCTTACAAAAAGATCTGAAGCTCTCGAACTTGACTTCTCTAAATGGTTTTCAGAATCTGTTGGAATCCTGGCAAAAACCAATGCAGATTTGTTCCTGTCTTTGATTTTATACATATACCTTATAATGTTTTGCTAGTTTTTTGATACTTTGTTAAAAAAAAATATATATATATATATATATATATATATATATATATATATATATATATTTTTTTTTTCTCTCTTTTGTTTTCTATTGTTTATTGTTTGTTTGTTTATTGTTTATTGTTTAAGGAAATTCTACCATTGCTGTTCATTGTTCTTTAGTTTTAGCAGGTCGCTTTCGTAAATGAGCCCATGAGGTTCAAAAGATTTACCTGACTAAATAAAGGTTGAATGAATGAATGAATAGGACCAGTTTGAAGGGTCGGACTGTTTTGATACAGGGAATTGATGTATGGAACAATTTGGAAAACAATGTTAAATATGCTAAATCTATGCTCGTGTTTAAAAAAATGATCAAATCTAAGTTGTTAACAAAATACGAAAATCTTTAGTTAAATAAATTCTATTAGTAATTTTCTAGTCAACAAATGAAGTTTTTTTTATTCAATTACTTGAAAATCATTGCTTGAGTTAATTGTTAGCTTTTGTATTTTTGTTTTTTGAAGAAAAAAAGGGGGCAGATACTATAAGATAATTTCTTCTCTCTGCCTCCTTTCATTGTATGTCTTTTATATTACTCACTGTATGTTTAAACGTTGTTTTTTATTGATGTAAAATGAATAAAGTTAATTAATGAAAAAAGTCTCGGATTTTGTACAGTATTGCTGATTTAGCTATTTTTATTCTTACAGAATCACGTTTAAATAAAAAATAAAAAAAAGGAAGTGTTATGCAAATTCCTTCAGTGTGTCCTGACATATTTTGCTAACAGAGTTGACTCACCATCATAGCTTCGCTCCGCACCTGAGGACACGCCCACACGCAGGTTTGTCCCGCCCCGCCATTGGCTGCCTGCTGAGATATTTTGCGAAACGGCCGCTGATTGGCTGGAATCTCCCAGCAGCGATTTCATAAAGCAAATTTTTTGGGAAGTTGTATGAAGGGAAATAAGTGGTGGGGGGGAATCCCCTTGAGATAACAGCGGCAGTAACAGCGCGTCTCTGTGTGTTTCCTGTCGCTGTCAGTCGCTGCAGGATTTGTTGGGACTTTCCGGACCTCTCTGCATCTGTGAGTACCAGAGTTTCTGTTTGTCTGACTGAAATGCTGCTCCACTGCTGGGATCTGCTGCAGAGAAAGTTAATTTCCTCCTGTCCTTCTCGTTTTCTCCTCATCTTCCCAGTTAAAGGTGCTTGTTTTACAAATTAAACTAGTTTATTTGCCACCTTTATGGGCTGTGATTAACACGAATGATGTGCTGCTCCAATTAAGAGGATTAAAAATGCCCACATGAGCAGGGTGTAATGATGACAGCAGGAGTCAACCAGTCTTGTTTATATGTCACGTTCGTTTCTTAATTTTTTCTTTCAAATAAAGCTTTTTAATTTTTTTAAATTGAATATGGCATTTTGAAATTATGTTTAATTTACATAGATATGTTGGGAGTCAAATGCATCATGTAAACTTGGCAAAAACTTATTTTAAGTGATCTCAAAGTGTTGATGAGAGAGCAAATAATGTGAAACTACTCTAATTGGTGATGCAGATTTTTTATTTATTTTTATTTTGTGTGTGTGTGTGTGCTGTCTTGACTGATAAATGATGGACACATCAGGGCTGAATCATGTTGCACCACTGATTTCTGGAATAAAAAACGAGAGAAATTCACTGGATTTTAGTAGAACATGTTCTTCGTTAAGGTCGTCCGTCGTTGATGAGAAGCTTCTGTTTGTGTTTGAAAGTGATGCTCTTATTGCTGGCTCTTTGTCGCAGTGTTGTCAGAATCAGAACCGGGGACAGGAACGCTTCAGAAAACACATGCTGATGTTGCACGCTGTGGTAATGGCCTCTTACTGCCATTATGTGCTTACGCGCATAAATAACCAAATCGAAAGCATTTGAGCACTTTAAACATTTTTCCCCCATGCCATTACATGTTCTTTCACTGCTTTTGTAAAAAAACAAAAACAAAAAAACCTTTATGTCTTGCTTGCTGATAATTGTTGTCGACCTTGCAGATGTTGCATCATAAACCACAATGACAGCATAATAAGGAGTACTGTACAACTTTACTTGAGCGGGCCATCTTCACTGCAGTGGGTGGACAAAGTGACTGGATGTCCTTGACTGGATAATGTATTAATTATGATTTAATCAAAGTAAAATGTCCCGGTGGATTTGGTCATTCTTCCTGTCACATTTGAGGCACAAAGTAGATGATGTATGGCACTTTCCTCAACCCTTAGACACTTGTCCAACTAAAAATGTATTACGCCAATACATCTTCATGCATTATCCTCACACGTACAGCCACTACAATTCAGCCAATCGTCAGCCAGTTTTTTAAGAGAAAAATGTGTTTATCTTATCAGTTCCTTACTCTTCAAGTTTCCTCTGTTTCTCAACGCTTCCATCTCTATAAGTCTAACTTCTTTCAGTAGCTCAGCTCAGTTGTCATCCCATCATACTATAATGGGGAAAAACTGTTAATTAACCCCATTTGCCAACAGTCACAGCTTCTATTAGCTGTGCAGCACCTACGAAACCAAAGATGTATTTCTGCAGGTGTCATCTCGTAGCAGTCGTGCACAGAGCAAGGCTCCCAAAAAGCCCAGTGGTTTCATCTTAAATTGAATTGTTTAAGAAGCCATATATCACCTGGACACCCTGAGCTGAAAGGGAGAATATGCAGCAATCTGGATGCAGAGACGGGAGCGTCTCCGTGGCACAACAGATGGAACGGGCTGCGTTCATAAATCCACACGAGGAGAAAATCAACTTGTCAGCTTGTAAACACCATTTAGGGTGTGAGCGTTGTGTGTAAAGTTTAATTCAAGCCTTAAGAAGGTGACCTTTCTCTTCCCTCCCTCCCATTTTGTAAATGTTTTTATTGCATTTGTCTGAGAAGACCTTTTGGCAGCATCTCAAGCCTGTTGTATCAGGTTATATTAGTTCCTCTTTGCTCACCAACAAGCTCTGCTCCATGTATGGATTTTCTGTCCTCCAGTACCTCAGGCTATACATGTGAAGAGTTGCTTAGATCTAACCCTGCAGAACGCCGCTGATTCAGTAGTATATCTTTATCTTTATGTCTGGGTATAAGCAGAAAACTCTGCCAATGTGTTACAATTTGCGTAACTGTTTTTATTTGATTTTTATTTACCCTGTCAAAATGATAAATGCTTGCAGAGCAGATAAGAAGCAGAGCTTTGATATTTTTTATAAGCTGCGTCACAATTCATGCATTTTACTTGAGGAAAAATAAAAAGACAAATGAGCAGTCATAAAATGACAGGTTTTATTTTACAGTGTGCTTCGCTCCTCAGGTGAGGATGCTGTTGTGCCTCCTTCTCGTCCTCCCTGCCCACTCTGGGGCTCAGAGATCAGAGCCCATGTTCTCGGCTATAACCAAGACCGTCCTTCCTCCGGACTACGACAACAACCCCACCCAGCTCAACTACGGCGTGGCCGTCACAGACGTGGATGGAGACGGAGACTTGGAGATATTTGTAGCGGGGTGAGGAGAGAGTAAAAATTAATTAATGGACTCCTAATGTATAATCATTTTTACAATAGTAGAAATAACCCTTTAAAAGCACCAGATTTTATAATAAAAAAAACAAAAAAAACACACACACATAAATATTGTCACTTTTAGAACAGGGTTCTGCAAACTTTAATTTTTTTTAATCAAAAGAGGCATTTCTGCCCCTTCGCTCACTGAATGAAATGTGTGTAAAACCTGCTACAACCTTGATAATCAACTGATGGCCCATGGGCCACTTTGAGCTTGTTAGAAGGGGGCGCTTCTGGTCAGTGGGAGTCACATTATTAAACTAAAAATATATAAGGAATTTTAACATTTAATGATATTTTTATATTTTAGGACAAAAAAACAATCATATGTAAAGTAGAAAACAATTACTGTTTACTGTATACTGATAAAAAAAATCAAAACACTGTATGCTGCAGTCACATGTGAGTCCTTTTTCTGTGAGGGAAAAAAATTAAGTTTCCTACTTTGAAATATATTTAAAAAAAAACCAGTATCAATCAAATACCAGGTGGTCCCCGACTTACGAGCGAGTTCCGTTACTACGACTATCTTGTAAGACGAAAATCTCGTAAGTCGGGGACTACCTGTATATACCGCACGAGCTGCCACTGATACACGTACATGTACGGTAATGAACAGTTACCAAGTTACCAAGCACTTTGCTTATCCTAATACAGCTAGCTACATACTGTAATTTTAATAAAACATAGATTAAAAAATTAAAAATAAATTTCTTACTTTGAGCTGCAGCTTGTCTCCGTTTGTTTGCATGTTAGCTCCTTGCACGTCCGACCTCCACAGCTTCGTGCAGCTCCGGTCCAAACGGTTTACAGGAAGGACTGTTAGTATGTTAACTCCATACATTTGGAGCCAGAAAAAGAGTTTAATAATTTATTGAAAGCCGTTTCTCCGCGGTGTTCGTCCATCCAAACAAGCTGCACGCGTCAGCTGTTGTTAGCTCCGCGTTAGCAGCACTCGTTAGCATGTTAGCCCATCCAAAAAAGGCTGTCGGCGCTCGCTGTTTCTCCACGTTAGCTCAGTGTCCCCCGACATCTTAGGCAGCCAGGTGGACATCGAGGCGAGCTCCCGGACGCAGATGGCCTCTCCGCGGCATGTCGGCTCGGTGTACCCCGATGGGGCGTTAGCATCCAACCGTGCACCCTACAGCAAGGCTTGTTAGAATGTTAGCTCGTTGCTACTCCGGTCCGGCTCGCTGTCTGCTGCTTCACGCAGTCAACAGTGTTGTTTTGCTTCGCCCATCCGTTCCCAAAACCACTGTTCAGTTCCAGATCATATATCTAAGCGCAGGAACCTCTGATCAGACAAAGCCGGCTGTCGGCTGGAGCTACGAGGCTGGAGCTATCTGGCTAAGACTAAACTCGTGGGCACTGCCGAAAACTGATTGACTGCCGAAAACTGGCGGAAACTGTCGGAAACTGCCGCAAAACTGTAAATCGGCTTAAAAATAAAAAAATATGTAATTATAATAATAATACTTTATTTATAAAGCCATTTAAAACAACCACAGCTAAAACAAAGTGCTGTACACATGAAATTAAGAACATTTAAACATAAAAAAAAAAATATATATATATTTTATTTATTTCATGTTTTTATCAAATATGATAGCTTGTAAATTCGGAACCTCGTAAGTCGATGTGCTCGCAAGTCGGGGACCACCTGTATTTGCAGAAAATAAAAATCAACAAACAAATTAATAAAAAAAAAAAAAAGCCAAAAACTGTTCTGTTGTGGGGATAAAAGTCAGCAATACGATAATAAAGTTTGCTGGGCGATTAATCGTCTCAGAAATTATTAGGATAAATGAAAATATTGTTTGAAAAGGAGGAGCTGCTCCAAGTGGCTGGGGAGAGGGAAGTCTGGGCCTCCCTACTTAGGCTGCTACCCCTGCGACCCGACCCCGGATAAGCGGAAGAAAATGGATGGATGGATGTTTGAAATTTGACAATAATTAGTAATTATTGTCAAATTTAACGAGAAATATTTGTTAATTTGTTTAACATGTAGTACCTTTTTTGACCACCTGATAGCAGTACAAGACTGTTTGAACCGAAGGATGGATAGTGAGAGAGCGAGCAGCGTGTCTCTTTAAGAAATATGGGAGGGAAGCTCCTTGACGTGACATGGGCTGTCTCCGGTTCTCAAAATGTTGGATGCTCGGTGTGGTTTGAGCTCTTTAGCATAACATTTTTCACACAAAGATTTTAATTTGCAGATAAAAACCTTTTACATGAAGGCACTGGTTTATGTGAATTTTGGAGCTTCGACAAGATGGAGGTTTTTCCTCCAAGGTCGGTCTGTTAAAAGCTCGTAGCTTAGCTTCTCAGCTTTTTAACCATCCAAAAACGAGATTTTGGATGGTTAAAATGGATTTTAAAGAGAAAGGGAGGGGTCAGTGCAGAAGAGCACTGGAGTTGAGCTTTTTGTCATCCAGTGACTTCAGTAGAAAAAGAGACACGAAGAAACGAGATTAAGCCGATAAATGAAAACGAGGTAGATAATTTTCATCATGCGATTAATTGATTTATTGTTTATCGTGGCAGGCCTAATCAATACCATTAAATTTCATGTATGTTTTGGTCAAAGCTTCAAAGAGCCGCAGTCGAGGGACTAAATAGCCGCATGTGGCTCCAGAGCCGCAGGTTGCAGACTGTTTTAGAACAAAGGTTAAAAAGCTGTAAGATGGGAGACATAAGGGTGTCCTGAAGCTCACTCAGCTGAAGAAAATAGATGGGACTGAACAGAACCCTTTGATGGGAATGGGCTTACAAGATGGCTGCTGTGCAATAAAGCAGCAATGAGATTGTCAATCCTTAACGGAATATAGATGAGGCAAAATGACTGTAATTATTAGTAAATGTCATTTAGCCAAAACATCCTATTCAGCAGGTAACCAGGGCATAAGATCACCCCAGCCTTATAGAGGAATCTAATTTAATTAGCCATTAGGAGAATCTTTGCATGGATAGCTTTACTGTATTTGGTTTATGCTACAGCTTCAATGCTGACGTTTAATTCTTATAGCAAATTAACGATCACCTTAAAGATTTTTTTTTAATTTGTGCACAAATGTCTATTGAATTTAAAAGATATCTGGAATCTTTCTTTGTCTGAAAGCACTGCTTTAGTTTCTGATAGAACGTATCGTTGCAGGATTCATTACGAGACTAAATGATTAAACTGCTAATAAAATACAATATGCCTGCTGCTCAAATAAAATTAAAAGCCATTTAAATGAATGCATGTTGCTTGTTGCCTTTCATGCCAGAGTTTTAATTTAAAGACCGTGTAAAGTAAAATTAAATTTTTGTTTTGAGTTTGTCACATGGCATAAATATGTGTTATTAATCACCCATATAAATCTGACTGATTAAAAACATTGTTTACCTTATAAAATTAAGTCTCAAAAATCATGAAAAAACATGATTTTGCCTTGGTCTGAAACTCTGGGGGCGTGTCAGCGCGTGGGCGTGGTTTCAGCGCAGCTGCGCTCGTGTCCTGCCCCCTGAGCTGACTGTGTGTGGAGAGGCAGACGGGTGCGCAGAGATCCACCTGCTCTGTTTGAGTTCTGGCTGTGTTGGTGATTAAAATAAAGAGTAATCACGTTGATAAGTTATCTCATCTGTGTCAGCGGAGTCACGGCGTTTCACGGCGCGCGTGGCAGGATTTCAGCTCCACGCGGATCGCTCTCACACACACACACACGCGGGGGGCGCGGAGGTGCGCGGAGGTGCAGGTGGCAGTGGTCGCTCCAGCAGCACGCCTGGGTTTGTTTGACTCCCTCCTGCAAGTCACAATGGAGCGGCTGCAGTCCTCCATGCGTAAAAGGAGTGAGAGTACTGGAGGGAGACGGTCGGTAGCGAGTGAACGGCTCCACCGAAGAACGCATTTATACGGCTGGAGCTGCAGGGGGTGGGGCTTGTTACCGTGTGACGAAACACGGTAACATTTAAACCACGCCTAAAAAATCCTGAAACAGAAATATCTTTATACACAGTTTGATCTATAACTCCAAAATTAATTGAGCTACAATTTTGAGACTTTTTACTCATTTACAAGATTACAATTATGACATTTATAATGTTTATTGAAGACAATGTTGAAATTCACTTTACACGGTCTTTAAGCTAATTTTATGTTGAGAAATTACCGAGTTGGAGTCATTTTGGTCGAACCTTGAATTGAATGCTAGGCAAGAGCTCATGTAATATCATACAATGCAACACTCAGAGCATGTGCATGTGACTCACAGCTACTGTCACATCAAAAAATAGCTATTCCTAAAAGTTATATGCATTTTTGCATTGACTAATTTTGATTAGCTGTGGCGTTCATGTTGATATTTAGTACCTCCAAAACTTAATCAGCTGTTGAAGTACATTCAGTGATGACTTCCTGAAAGTTTAATTAAAATTCTACTTCTGGTTTATAAGATATTCTGCTAACAGACAAGCCAAATTGACTTTAGTGGTTAATGATAAAATTTTCAGCAAGGTACTTGCGAAATAGGTAGCACTTGGAAAATGTGTTGTTAATGACTCTCAGCAACTACTTTATCAAATTTTAGCACAATACCTATCAAACTGACTGAAATATTTATCTTCATATTTTTATGTTTTCTAAAGTCAGTTGGCTGTGGCAACCAAGTTGATTAAATTAGTTTTAAAACTTAATCCGGTATGTATATTTAGTGATTCTTTGCTGAAAGTTTCATTCAAATCTGTCCAATGATTCACGAGATATTTCAGAGTCAGTCAGAGTCAGAGAGTCTTTATTGTCATTTGCACCGCATGTGGTACATGTGATGAAAACGAGATTATGTAAACAGGGTCCCAGTTACATCCAACAACAAATGCAAGAGAAAAACAGTAATACCTAGGATTAACTAAGAAAAACATCAACTAGTAATACACTAAGCCCTAATGTAGTAGAAAAACAAAAACAAAAACAACAAGCACTTTGGTCCTGTGGGTGTTTAAAGTGTTCTATAAATAAAGCTGGTATGGTATGGTATATTTAGCTAACAGACAAAGTTGACTTAAAATAGTTAATGGCCAAATTTTGAACTCGGGTCTTGCACAATCTGTTAGTGCTCAGAATATGTGTAAAGGATCAGGTTAATTTACTACCACATCAAATTTTAGGTTGATATACTGTATGTGCAAAATTTACAAGTTATAATAATTTTTAGCAAAATCATTATTTTCCACGCTCACCTTCCCCTTTTTGCAGCGTGGGTGATAAAAATGACTTTCTTCTGAAAGGCAATTCAGAGATTCAGAGATATCTATTATCGTTCCACCTCATGTGGTACATGTGATGGAACGAAGTTATATACACAGGGTCCCAGTTAATGACTGTTGAGGTTCAAACGTATTATGAAATAGGGAGAAAAGATAAGGGATATGATGCCCATCCATCTATCCATCCATCCAAACATCCATTTGTCCATCTATCCATCCAAACATTCATCCAACTGTAGGCCCTGATGCTTATTTTCAAATTCATCACAGAAGTTACAGCTTAAAATTATCATAGGCATTACAGTAGTCTCTCGTTTATCATGGGGGATCCGTCTCCTGAAGCCCTGTGATAAGTGAAAAACCGTGAAATAGGAATAGCAGTACATTTAGTAAGTAGTAGTTTATTTTAGAGAGTCAGAGAGATTTATTTGTCATTTGCATCTCATGTTGTACATGTGGTGGAACAAAATTAAGTATGCAGGGTCCCATTTACATCCAACAATAAAATGCAAAAGAAAAAAAGAGTACGGTAATAAGATCTAAGATATGAACTAAGAAAAACTACACTAAGCACTAATAGACATTATGTCAAACAGCAGCACGAACATGAGTCTGTATGAGCAGATGGGCACGCATGAACACAGCAACATGAAACAGATCAGCAGCAACATGAAACAGATCAGCAGCAACATGATGTGATTTTTCACAGTGATTATTCTGGTTAGATATTCATGAGTCTAACAGCCTCAGGGTAGAAGCTGTTCCTCAGTCTAGTGGTTCTACACTTAATGCTCCTCAACCTCCTTCCTGAGGGGAGTGGGGCAAAAGTGTGTGTGCTGGGTGAGTGGGGTCCTTCATGATGCAGGTGGCCTCTTCCTGCATCTGGAGGTGTAGATGTCTGTGATGGTGGGGAGACTGACTCCAACAACTTCTGTGCAGCCTTCACCACTCTCTGCAAAGCTTTTCTTTCTGCAGCTGTGCAGCCTCCATGCCACACGTTGATGCTGGAGCACAGGATGCTCTCCACACACCTGTAGAAGGAGGTGAGGACTGAGCTGCCCAGATCAGTTCGTCTCAGCCGCCTGAGCAAGTAGAGTCTCTGATGATCTTTCTTGATCAGGCTGGTGGTGTTGTTACTCCAGCTGAGGTTGTCATTCAAGTGTACGTTTATTTGTGTATTTTTACATTCACTAGTGTAGTTAAAAAAAGAAATAGGGTTGACTTCAAAAACACCAACCTGCAGTTGATTAGATGTGTGAATATATTTTTTTAAATTATTATTATTTTTCTATAACAAAACAATACTTGTTTTATTAGGAAGTTGTGGTTACAACATGTATTTTTATATTAAGCCATTAATCACATTTTACATGTTAGAAAAAGCTGCTCTGAAATTATTTATACCTTTTTGATGAAATACACATCTGACTGCTGTCACTCAGCACCAGCTGCCCAGCTGTGGTTATTCACATTGATTTAATTCAAATCTAATTTAATTACATTAATTTATATTCTCCTAAATTTGTGTCAAGCAAACGGCCTCTAGCATTTTGTCAAACATAAGAATTAATTTATTTGGGGAGTCTTTTCCTAGATTCAAACTACACAAATTTTAGTAGCTAAAAATTGTCTTATCTGCATGTTTTTGGATAAAATCACAACTTGTTCCATTTTCCATTGGAAAAATTACCCCTTGAATTTGTCAGTAATTGATATCCTTGAAAACAAAAGTGAGCTAATATCGTTAAGCATAAGAATGTTCTTAAAATTACACAAGCCTTTTATGTTAGACTTTAATGTAGTTCAGCAGAGCAGATTCTTCCAGACCCAACAGGGTCAGAGATGGGCAGAACGGGTCAGGCTTTCTGTGCTGTGGTGATAGTTGTCTCCCGAGACTGATGACATGATTTTAGGTGACGCCGCCTGAAGAACTTTATTAGATTGTCATAAAAAGTTTTTAGTCCAAGTCAGTGAGTGTTTTGAAAACCTGCATAATTTTTTGTTTGATGTGAGATCACATCTGTGTAGAGAAATCTTATCAAGCCAAAAACATTTAAAAAAAATAATAAATAGATGAACAGTTTTCACTGAAATGGCCCAAATGTTCTTAGAAAGGTTGAATTATTTTTATGTTCATTTTGCTTAACAAGACGCTAAAGTGTTTGGTCCGTAAGTCCCTGGTTAGCTTTACTGCATGTGTAAAAGTATGTTAAAAAATTAACTATCCAATAGTCAGAAGTTTTATCATACTCTAAAAATATTTTTGTGTATCTAATATGTGACGGGCCACGGGAAAAGCAGGAACAAGTCTCTCACACTCAAACTGGAAAAAATCAATATATATATTTTTATCTTCACCGCTTGAGTGGTTTAATCTTGCAGAAATTGGTCTTAAACAAACAAAATAAGTAAAAATCCAGTGGCTTCTGATGTTGTCAGTCCATACAATGGGCATTATTAGCTGTTATAATCCCCATATATAATGGCAAAACGGTCCAATAGCATGTTTAAAATAACATTATCAGCGTTATTATTGCTGTGAGTAGGCAGCGTGTTTATGTAAACCCAGAAGTGTTTTTTTCAGCTTATGTAACCGTTTTCCTAAACCTAAACTTACAGCTGAACCAGAGGACCAACCCTAAACCTTACCCCCCCTTGTGCCTAAACCTAACCAAGACCCTAAACCTAACCAAGACCCTAAACCTAACGACAGACCCTTTACTTTAAACTTTAACACGTAGCTAAAGACGGAGCCTGCTGTCATCGCTACCAACGGTGACAACGTACCGGTACAGGAGGGGAAATCTGACCGCTACGTATGGGGATGATAATAACTGATAATGGCCATTTAATGGTTGATAACGTTCGAAGCAGGTGCAGAAATCTTCTTCAGGGGTCGCAACAGCAAACTAACTCGCACAAAGACATGGCAATTATTTTTTGCTGGATGTCATTCTTGACACAACTACAGACCACCGAGCTACCACAGCCCTGTGTGTGGAGCAGAGAGCTGCTATCTAGGCCACCTGGAGGAGCAGATGGTGGGGGTTAAGGGTCTTGCTCAAGGGCTCAGAATGTAGGAAATGAGGGTGGGGACAGGTGTAGGTGTTTAACCTTTCCCACCCACATTTTGATGTTGTCGGCACAGGGAGTTGAACTAGCGACCTACTAATCACAGGCCCACCTTCTCTAACCTCTGCGCTACCACTCCCCAAAATAAGAAAGCAAATAATTTGATGAAAAAGGAAAAATGTTCAAGGATAAAATTAGCTACACAGAAATGTTTTATCTAAAAATGTGGAAGGAAACTAGTCCTCGGGAAAAACCACATATGCACGAGGCAGACATGGAAACTCGACTCCGAAAAGTCA
>JBBPBX010091083.1:0-13999 GCA_038048925.1 Garcialebias charrua
TATATATATATATATATATATATATATAGTTTATTTATATAAATAAACAAGTATATTTATAACTATATATATATATATATAGTTATAAATATAGGTATCTATATAAATAAATAACTATTTTTATAACTACTGTATATATACAATTTATATATATATACAGTATACATTTACATTATATATACCGGTACATTCATTTATAAACTTCATCAACTCGTTTAAAAGTTATTTTCTTTTAATTGAGGATTTTTGGGATTGAAATTGCCCCAAGGCCACACCCTGCCACAGATCTTTGGAGGACACCCCGCTTGGAGATGGTCTTCATCTGGTCTCCATGGGTCAGTCCTCAGTGCTGGTTGATCACCTTCGGTCTCACGCAGGTGGAACCCACTGAGATGAGTTTGTACTCAGTGGTAGCTGTGCCTGGCCCCAGATGCGGCTGTTGGTTGCAGCACTTCCTCTCTACCACGGTCGGCATTTCTCTGCATCTACGGCAGATGCACCATGAAGGTTGTCCAGGTAAAGGAGGGATGGTTGTCCAGGTAAAAGAGGGATGGTTGCTGGTGAAGCAGGTCTGAAATGGCTGAGGACATCAAAAAAATATAAACGTAAAAAACAAACTAACATTGTTACTGAGGCAACACATTACATTATTTTATTAAAAAACAATATTCAATTTTGATCAGGACAGAAAACAACATGTACTTGGATACCAGTTCAATAAATTCTCCCAATAAAAGTTAATGAGACTAACTCGAAAATATAGACAAAATCATATTTTTAACACGCACTAAAATACGTACGTTCAGTGCAAATGTATGTTATACACGAACACAGAATTTTAATTAAGTCATCTTTTTAAAAATTCTTAAATTTATAAAGTTGTACTTTTTCTGTGACGCGGTTAGAAAAATAAAATAATAAAAAAATAAGCTTCAAAGTTATTTATTGTCAATATTGTGCGTCTGTATTATTCTAATTTTATGACCACTAAAATTGCAGCACAGAAAAGCCATAACAATGAACAAATACATTATATAAAAACTGGAGCGTGAGATCGATAGGCGAATAGGTGCAGCGTCCGCAGTGAAGCGGGCGCTGTACCGGTCTGTCGTGGTGAAGAGAGAGCTGAGTCGAAAGACAAAGCTCTCAATTTACCGATCGATCTACGTTCCCACCCTCATCTATGGTCATGAGCTTTGGGTTGTGACTCAGAGTAGAGCCGCTGCTTCTCCACATCGAGAGGAGCCAGTTGAGGTGGCTCGGGCATCTGGTTAGGATGCCTCCTGGACGCCTCCCTGGTGAGGTGTTCCGGGCATGTCCCACCGGGAGGAGACCCAGAGGAAGACCCAGGACACGCTGGAGGGACTATGTTTCTCGGCTGGCCTGGGAACGCCTTGGGATTCCCCCAGAGGAGCTGCTCCAAGTGGCTGGGGAGAGGGAAGTCTGGGCCTCCCTACTTAGGCTGCTACCCCCGCGACCCGACCCCGGATAAGAGGAAGAAAATGGATGGATGGATGGATTATATAAAAACAACTATTAAACTTTGGTTTTTGTTTCTGCCTACCGTAATATCTGGTGGAAATACATTTCATAAACAATATTAGACATACAACCTTACCATCTACATTTTAAAATTGTGTAATAATATTATGATCACAGTTATATTAGTTGCAGTGCAAACCATAAAATAATCTTGACATAAATACAGTTTCCCCTTACTTACCTTGTTTCCAAAACCTGAATGGGAGTCTCCCCAAATTCACTACTGTACTTCTCAGACCTTCCCCAAAGTCATCATCTCTGCATAAAAACATATAATGTAGTTCAAACAATAATCACATATTCTTTTCAACACATTTATCACACAATGACAAATTTATCTAACATATCAAAGCATGTAGGATGATTTAAAAATAGCATCAGACAGCCATCTTCCATTCTGTTCTGCTGCTAGAAGTAAAATTTGAACTTTTTACGCTCTCCTTTCATCCTGCTTCACTGCATGCTCATGTCCGCAGCAGACAAACTCGTCCACCCCACCGCAAGTTTTACAGATTTTATTCCAAAAATTAATGATTTTTGAGGCCCTTTATACAGGTAAACGTCCAAAGAGGTTGACATGTATGCATCAACAACATTTATTGTGTAGTAGAACTAACAGACGTTTCGATTTTGAACACCAAATGATCTGCAGACAATATGCTAATTGCTAGTTCTTGTGATCATGCCTCTCTTACACAGACAGCGCAGTTACAGTACTTTCATCATATCTGCTTGCTGATCCACAATACAATAAGTTAGGATAACTAAATGAAACAATACTGAGGTTGAATGAGTAGCTGCTGCCATTAGCATCACGTCAGCTATCACATGTGTTACCTTTTTGTTATATTTCAGCTCGTTTGGCTGGTAACAAACCCATATAGATTCTGCTCTGCTGGCGGCAAAACAAGGAGGCAGATGAAAGCTTGCTGAACTTTATTCCTCTTGATGGCAACGACAACCACAACACACGACATGCACAGCTACAGGCTCTCAAGCTAACACACACACACTCTCTTCTTCTACCCGCCCCTCTCGTAGCTCTTCTTCTTCTTCTTCTTCTCTTCTATCATGGCGGATCGCAAGCAACGTAAAGGTGCATACCGCCACCTACTGTACATGAGTGTGCAGCAACACCACCTTACATCAATTAAATTCTATTCTTTAAGCCTGTCCGTTGAAGAAAAATAAATAACGCCTTTCTTATTCTACAAATATCCAATATGTCTCCTTCACTTCCTAACATACCTTGAAGACTCCATTCTCGACCTGCCCTACTAACCACACTCCGCAATCCCTCCCTTTCTTGTTCATATGTTTCACAATACATCAACACATGTTCTACATCTTCTTTCACTCCACACCCTTCACATTTATCATCATCCTTCCTCCCTATCAAATATAAAATATCATTTAAATAGGTATGACCTACCCTCAATCTGAGCATGATTATTTCGTCTCGTCTGTTCTTCTCAGCAACATGTCTGTGAAGTACTGACTTTTGGACTTTGTATAATCTCCGTCCTTTCTTATCGTCATTCCAACTCGTTTGCCATTCTTCTATTTCTTTACTCTTAATAAGTGATTTCCCTTCCCCTTTCCCTATAGGAATTGCAAGTGTTATTGCCCCCTCTAAAGCCCTTTTTGCCAGGCTATCTGCCTTTTCATTGCCTTTAACACCAACGTGTGCTGGTACCCAACAGAACCAAACATCAATGCCACCCCTGTGCAATCTAAGTAAACTGTGCTGAACTTCTAACACTAAATCCTTCCTGTTATTACCTTCTCCCTGAATACTTTCTATAACAGCTTTGGAATCTGTGCACACCACCACCCGATCCGGTCGAACCTCCTCAACCCACTGTAAGCCTAGTATAACAGCCACCATTTCTGCTGTATAGACTGATAGGTGATCCGACAACCGTTTTGAAATGCAAATCTTAAACTCCGGTATATATAGTCCAATTCCCACACATCCCTTCAAATTCTTAGAACCATCTGAATAAATTTTAAGGTAATTAGAATAAGAGTTAGTTAAATATATGTCTGTCTCCACACCTAGTTCATTTAAATTCCAATCATTTTTCAGTTTAAGTATGTTCATGTCAACATTCACCTCAGGAAATAGCCACGGAGGAATAACACTAAGGGGATTAAACTGTGCCAGTTCCTTATCCGCCAATCCAAACTTTTTAGTCAAGTTGCCTATGATCCATCCAAAGCCATTACACTGAAACGTTGAATATTCCCAACAGTCTTGCAGAATTGTCAAAGTCATAGGTTCATCCTTACTACTCTTAACTTTCATCCAATAGACTAATGATAATTTCATTCTTCTCATTTCCAGTGTAGTCTCTCCAGTCTCTATTAAAAGAGCATTAATAGGTGTCGTTGTCACAGCCCCTGTGCACACACGTAAAGCCCTACTCTGCAACCGATCTATCTTTTGAAGAGTCGTTTTGGCTGCTGTTCCATATACAAAACTGCCATAATCCACTATTGACCTCATAAGAGCCCTATATATGTTCAATAAAGACTGTCTATCTGCACCCCAGTTATTTCCAGCCACCGCCTTTAGCAAATTTATAACTTTCCTACATTTCGTTTCCAGATGTTCAATATGCGTTTTCCATGTATAAGAACTATCCAACCATAGTCCCAGATATTTAAATTCAGTCACCCTTTCCAACTGTTGTCCATATAATGTCAATGTTCCAATTTCTACGTTTCTCTTATGTGAAACTACCATATAACACGATTTGCTTGTTGAAAATTTAAAGCCCCATTCATATGACCATTGTTCTGCTTTACGAATTGCTTTATTAATCTTTCCTACCACATGTTTAACATTCCTACCCCTCATCCATATGACCCCATCATCTGCATATAACGCAGACTTTATACAATTATCATTGTCAGAAAAAATATCATTAATCATAATATTAAATAAAATCGGGCTAATTGCACTACCTTGAGGTATTCCATTTTCCACATTAAACACACTCGAGTAATCAGACCCGACCTTCACTCTTAGTTTTCTATCCCGTAAGAAATTTGCTATCCAATTATACATCCTTCCACCAATCCCCATCAGCTTAAGTTTTATAAGTAAGCCTTCCTTCCATAACGAATCATATGCTTTTTCTATATCAAAAAATACCATAATCATGATTTCCTTCATTTTCAAAGCCTTCTCTATGTCATTACTGACTCTAGTCAGAGCATCCATTGTCGATCTCCCTTTCCTAAATCCACACTGATAACCATTCAGCAGTCTTTCATTCTCAAGAACATAACCTAATCTATTGACCATAATTTTCTCCATGCATTTACTTAAATGTGAAGTCAGAGCAATTGGTCTATAATTATTTGGACTGGTAGGAACTTTCCCTGGTTTATTAAATGGTAGGATTGTTGCCGTTTTCCAGCTAAGTGGTATTAAACCTTCTTTCCATATTTTATTAAACAAATCAACTATCAAGGTCAATGATACTTCCGGAATCTGTCTAAACATAGCATAGCATAATTGATCCTCACCTGGAGCCGAATACCCTGTTCCGGTCAACACTGTTTGAAGTTCTTTCAAGGTTATATCCATATCTAATGTTGAAGCAGTATCTCCACATTTTTCCCCGAGATTTGTATGCCCTTCAAGTTTTTGAGCCCTCTGCCGTCTATGCTCATCTGTAAGATGTTCTCCATTATGAACGGCAGCAAACGTCTCACCTAACAAATCTGCCTTATCTTTATTCAAAACTAATATTTCTTGACCTCTGACTAAGGTAGGCATTTTAACATCATTCCTTTTCCCCGACATCTTCCTAAACATTGACCAAACATTGTGTAATTTTACTTCCGAACCTATTGAGGAACAATATTCCCTCCATGTCTTCTTTTTTGTATCCTTAATAGTTTTACGAGCCACTGCCCTTTTCCGTTTATATTCAATAAGAGTTTCAGCCGTCAAATTTCTCCGTAATACTTTAAAAGCCCTATTACGTTCTTTAATCGCTCTAGTACATAGATCAGTCCACCAAGGAACTACTTTTTTCTTACCTTTCAGTTCAAGTTTTGGGATGCTAGCATATGCAGCCATTAGCCATTAGCATCACGTAAGCTATCACATGTGTTACCTTTTTGTTATATTTCAGCTCGTTTGGCTGGTAACAAACCCATATAGATTCTGCTCTGCTGGCGGCAAAACAAGGAGGCAGATGAAAGCTTGCTGAACTTTATTCCTCTTGATGGCAACGACAACCACAACACACGACATGCACAGCTACAGGCTCTCAAGCTAACACACACACACTCTCTTCTTCTACCCGCCCCTCTCGTAGCTCTCTACCACCCTCTCTAGGTAAAGGCTGGGCCTGTAACACATGATTCAAGCAAAGACACTTACTTTTCAAGCAGAAATGTTGCTATCTCTGCATCGCTTTGCAATCCTTTGAGCACCCAAAGCTCTCGCTACCCACCTCCGCCATTTTGAAACAGCTACTGAGACGGGAACGTGCCCGGCTGCGCGCTGCCGCTGGGAGAGGCGGGGGGAGGGCGGGGGGAGCTCGTTCATGAAAATAACTCTGTTTTTATTGGCTGGTCAAACACGGGCCGCTCTGGTTTTTATAAATGCTATTTTAACCACCGGGAGACGCCAGAGGAATATAGTATATCTCAAAGATTACCTGTTTAATCTAAAAAAGCTAAGTCTGGTCCTCTGGACATTCAAAAAACAAAAAAACAAAACAAAGCAAAAAATTGTAGAAACGTTTCGTCTTTCGTCCGAAAGACTTCCTCAGTCTGAGGTGCTGGGTTCAGCTCAGTCTTATAAATAGCACCCTCTCACAGTGTTACACAACCAGTTGGCTGATGACAGCCTGAAACCAGCTGCTCACATGATCAAGGAGGACCATCAGCCTAACAATGGATCGTTAGCACCCTGATGGTTGTTTGCTATTCACAGAGGGCTGAGTGATACCAGCAATCACAGCATTGTAGGAGGGGGACAGTTGAACTCGGAGGCCTCCACCCCTGTTTAATGATGGGCGGTTTCTTTTCACAAAGATGGCCTCCTTTACTCCTCTCTCAAACCATCGTTCCTCTCTATCAAGGATGTGAACATCTTCATCCCTGAAAGAGTGACCGCTGGCCTGGAGATGAGTGTAGACTGCAGAGTCCTGACCTGATGATGTTGATCTTCTGTGCTGGGCCATCCTTTTGGCCAGTGGCTGTTTAGTTTCCCCGATATAAGACTGATCACAGCCCTCCTGACACTGAACAGCATACACAATGTTACTCTGTTTTTGCCGGGGGACTGGATCTTTGGGATGAACCAGTTTTTGCCGTAATGTATTTTGAGGTTTAAAAGCCACTGGGACGTTGTGTTTAGAAAATAAACGTCTCAATGTCTCTGAAACCCCTGCAACATATGGAATGGCCACTGGTCTGGGTCTGGGTTCCTTCTTTTCACCTGATGGCTGGCTGGAGTCCTGTTTGGGTTTCTTCTCTGCTTTCAGGAAGGCCCAGTTAGGATATCCACAGTCCATCCATCCTTATCCATTACCTGTTTAACATCACTCTGTCAAAAAATAGTGACAGAGAGAAGAAATATGTTTATAAAAAAAGCTACATACTGAACCTTTAACACAGCGCTTTAGACGACCCGACCGCCCTTGATGTTTATGCTGTTCTGTAAATTGTAATGGGCTGTATGAAAATTAGGCGCTTACTAAATAGTAGGTTTTGTCTATTGCTTCAGTTGTGCACCTTTAAAATGAAGCTAGAAGGCAGTTTAATCTCTTTCACTCATGCTTAAACCAAATAATTACAGAAAGGAAATGGGTATGCTTTGTAGAAGACCTGTTTGATGGCAGATCTTGACAGAGGAGTGTATTACATGGCCACATACACTAGCAGTAATCAAGAAAAATTATCAGTAACGGGATTTGAACCCACGCCTCATGCAGAGAATGCTATCTTAGTGCAGTGACTTAGACCACTGTGCCACCATGACATGTATGAATCTTTGTAAAGTGATGTGCATTTGGCTGTACTAAAAGTTGGCAATTACAAACTAAATGGTACTTTTGAATAACGTTTCTGTTGTGCACCTGTAAGATGTAGCTGGAACCTAGTTTAAGTCCCTTTCAGTCATGCTAAATCCAGATAATAACTAATGTAAGTGCTTGTGCAGGCTCTGAGCTGGACCTTTTTGGTACAAGATCTTGAAATAGAGGAGTTAAATATCTGGGGAAAGACAGTAGTAGTAATCAAGAAAGTATGTCAGAAGTGGGATTTGAACCCACGCCTCCAGGGGAGACTACGACCTGAACGTAGCGCCTTAGACCGCTCGGCCATTCTGACATGAATGCTTTCCAATAAAAGTGAAGTGTAAAGGGCTGTTTGAGAAGTCAGCCCTTGCAAACTAATTAGTACGCTTTGAATAGTGTTTCAGCCTTGAACCTGTAAGATGTCAGGGGAAATGAGTTTTAGTCCATTTCAGTCTTGCTTAAACTAGATAATAATTATGGTTGACTGAATGTGCACTCATTGTACAACACCTGTTGGATACCAAGTCTTGACATACTGGAGCAATTTACCTGGGGACATACAGTAGAAGTAATCAAGAAAGAATGTCAGAAGTGGGATTTGAACCCACGCCTCCAGGCGAGACTACGACCTAAACGCAGCGCCTTAGACCGCTCGGCCATCCTGACAAGTAACTGTTTAGATACAGTGAAAAGTATCAGGTTGTAAAAGACGTTGGCCCTGAAAAGCTAAACATTACACATTGAATAATCTTTCAGTATTATCCCTTGTCAGATATAGATGGAACGAAGTTGAAGTTTTTCAAGTCATGCTTGAACCCTATAAGACCCATAAGTGAAGGTATACGCTTTGTACAAGACATGTTGGACATCAGATCTTTACATAGAAGAGTCAATTACCTGGCAATGTACAGTAGAGGTTAATAGGAACTTGAGTCAGAAGTGGGATATGAACCCATGCCTCCAGGGGAGACTGCAACCTTAACACAGCGCTTTAGACGACCCGACCGCCCTTGATGTTTATGCTGTTCTGTAATGTGTAATGGGCTGTATGAAAATTTGGCGCTTACTAAATAGTAGGTTTTGTCTATTGCTTCAGTTGTGCACCTTTAAAATGAAGCTAGAAGGCAGTTTAATCTCTTTCACTCATGCTTAAACCAAATAATTACAGAAAGGAAATGGGTATGCTTTGTAGAAGACCTGTTTGATGGCAGATCTTGACAGAGGAGTGTATTACATGGCCACATACACTAGCAGTAATCAAGAAAAATTATCAGTAATGGGATTTGAACCCACGGCTCATGCAGAGAATGCGATCATAGTGCAGTGACTTAGACCACTGTGCCACCATGACATGTAGGAATTTTGTAAAGTGATGTGCATTTGGCTGTACTAAAAGTTGGCAATTACAAACTAAATGGTACTTTTTGAATAACGTTTCAGTTGTGCACCTGTAAGATGTAGCTGGAACCTAGTTTAAGTCCCTTTCAGTCATGCTAAATCCAGATAATAACTAATGTAAGTGCTTGTGCAGGCTCTGAGCTGGACCTTTTTGGTACAAGATCTTGAAATAGAGGAGTTAAATATCTGGGGAAAGACAGTAGTAGTAATCAAGAAAGTATGTCAGAAGTGGGATTTGAACCCACGCCTCCAGGGGAGACTACGACCTGAACGTAGCGCCTTAGACCGCTCGGCCATTCTGACATGAATGCTTTCCAATAAAAGTGAAGTGTAAAGGGCTGTTTGAGAAGTCAGCCCTTGCAAACTAATTAGTACGCTTTGAATAGTGTTTCAGCCTTGAACCTGTAAGATGTCAGGGGAAATGAGTTTTAGTCCATTTCAGTCTTGCTTAAACTAGATAATAATTATGGTTGACTGAATGTGCACTCATTGTACAAGACCTGTTGGATACCAAGTCTTGACTTACTGGAGCAATTTACCTGGGGACATACAGTAGAAGTAATCAAGAAAGAATGTCAGAAGTGGGATTTGAACCCACGCCTCCAGGGGAGACTGCGACCTAAACGTAGTGCCTTAGACCGCTCGGCCATCCTGACAAGTAACTGTTTAGATACAGTGAAAAGTATCAGGTTGTAAAAGACGTTGGCCCTGAAAAGCTAAACATTACACATTGAATAATCTTTCAGTATTATCCCTTGTCAGATATAGATGGAATGAAGTTGAAGTTTTTCAAGTCATGCTTGAACCCTATAAGACCCATAAGTGAAGGTATACGCTTTGTACAAGACCTGTTGGACAACAGATCTTTACATAGAAGAGTCACTTACCTGGCAATGTACAGTAGAGGTTAATAGGAACTTGAGTCAGAAGTGGGATATGAACCCATGCCTCCAGGGGAGACTGCAACCTTAACACAGCGCTTTAGACGACCCGACCGCCCTTGATGTTTATGCTGTTCTGTAAATTGTAATGGGCTGTATGAAAATTTGGCGCTTACTAAATAGTAGGTTTTGTCTATTGCTTCAGTTGTGCACCTTTAAAATGAAGCTAGAAGGCAGTTTAATCTCTTTCACTCATGCTTAAACCAAATAATTACAGAAAGGAAATGGGTATGCTTTGTAGAAGACCTGTTTGATGGCAGATCTTGACAGAGGAGTGTATTACATGGCCACATACACTAGCAGTAATCAAGAAAAATTATCAGTAACGGGATTTGAACCCACGCCTCATGCAGAGAATGCTATCTTAGTGCAGTGACTTAGACCACTGTGCCACCATGACATGTATGAATATTTGTAAAGTGGTGTGCATTTGGCTGTACTAAAAGTTGGCAATTACAAACTAAATGGTACTTTTTGAATAACGTTTCTGTTGTGCACCTGTAAGATGTAGCTGGAACCTAGTTTAAGTCCCTTTCAGTCATGCTAAATCCAGATAATAACTAATGTAAGTGCTTGTGCAGGCTCTGAGCTGGACCTTTTTGGTACAAGATCTTGAAATAGAGGAGTTAAATATCTGGGGAAAGACAGTAGTAGTAATCAAGAAAGTATGTCAGAAGTGGGATTTGAACCCACGCCTCCAGGGGAGACTACGACCTGAACGTAGCGCCTTAGACCGCTCGGCCATTCTGACATGAATGCTTTCCAATAAAAGTGAAGTGTAAAGGGCTGTTTGAGAAGTCAGCCCTTGCAAACTAATTAGTACGCTTTGAATAGTTTTTCAGCCTTGAACCTGTTAGATGTCAGGGGAAATGAGTTTTAGTCCATTTCAGTCTTGCTTAAACTAGATAATAATTATGGTTGACTGAATGTGCACTCATTGTACAACACCTGTTGGATACCAAGTCTTGACATACTGGAGCAATTTACCTGGGGACATACAGTAGAAGTAATCAAGAAAGAATGTCAGAAGTGGGATTTGAACCCACGCCTCCAGGCGAGACTGCGACCTAAACGCAGCGCCTTAGACCGCTCGGCCATCCTGACAAGTAACTGTTTAGATACGGTGAAAAGTATCAGGTTGTAAAAGACGTTGGCCCTGAAAAGCTAAACATTACACATTGAATAATCTTTCAGTATTATCCCTTGTCAGATATAGATGGAATGAAGTTGAAGTTTTTCAAGTCATGCTTGAACCCTATAAGACCCATAAGTGAAGGTATACGCTTTGTACAAGACCTGTTGGATACCAAGTCTTGACTTACTGGAGCAATTTACCTGGGGACATACAGTAGAAGTAATCAAGAAAGAATGTCAGAAGTGGGATTTGAACCCACGCCTCCAGGGGAGACTGCGACCTAAACGTAGTGCCTTAGACCGCTCGGCCATCCTGACAAGTAACTGTTTAGATACAGTGAAAAGTATCAGGTTGTAAAAGACGTTGGCCCTGAAAAGCTAAACATTACACATTGAATAATCTTTCAGTATTATCCCTTGTCAGATATAGATGGAATGAAGTTGAAGTTTTTCAAGTCATGCTTGAACCCTATAAGACCCATAAGTGAAGGTATACGCTTTGTACAAGACCTGTTGGACAACAGATCTTTACATAGAAGAGTCACTTACCTGGCAATGTACAGTAGAGGTTAATAGGAACTTGAGTCAGAAGTGGGATATGAACCCATGCCTCCAGGGGAGACTGCAACCTTAACACAGCGCTTTAGACGACCCGACCGCCCTTGATGTTTATGCTGTTCTGTAAATTGTAATGGGCTGTATGAAAATTTGGCGCTTACTAAATAGTAGGTTTTGTCTATTGCTTCAGTTGTGCACCTTTAAAATGAAGCTAGAAGGCAGTTTAATCTCTTTCACTCATGCTTAAACCAAATAATTACAGAAAGGAAATGGGTATGCTTTGTAGAAGACCTGTTTGATGGCAGATCTTGACAGAGGAGTGTATTACATGGCCACATACACTAGCAGTAATCAAGAAAAATTATCAGTAACGGGATTTGAACCCACGCCTCATGCAGAGAATGCTATCTTAGTGCAGTGACTTAGACCACTGTGCCACCATGACATGTATGAATATTTGTAAAGTGGTGTGCATTTGGCTGTACTAAAAGTTGGCAATTACAAACTAAATGGTACTTTTTGAATAACGTTTCTGTTGTGCACCTGTAAGATGTAGCTGGAACCTAGTTTAAGTCCCTTTCAGTCATGCTAAATCCAGATAATAACTAATGTAAGTGCTTGTGCAGGCTCTGAGCTGGACCTTTTTGGTACAAGATCTTGAAATATCCATCCATCCATCCATTTTCTTCCGCTTATCCGGGGTCGGGTCGCGGGGGTAGCAGCCTAAGTAGGGAGGCCCAGACTTCCCTCTCCCCAGCCACTTGGAGCAGCTCCTCTGGGGGAATCCCAAGGCGTTCCCAGGCCAGCCGAGAAACATAGTCCCTCCAGCGTATCCTGGGTCTTCCTCTGGGTCTCCTCCCGGTGGGACATGCCCGGAACACCTCACCAGGGAGGCGTCCAGGAGGCATCCTAACCAGATGCCCGAGCCACCTCAACTGGCTCCTCTCGATGTGGAGAAGCAGCGGCTCTACTCCGAGTCCCTCCCGGATGACTGAGCTTCTCACCCTATCTCTAAGGGAGAGTCCAGCCACCCTGCGGAGAAAACTCATTTCAGCCGCTTGTATCCGAGATCTTGTTCTTTCGGTCATAACCCAAAGCTCATGACCATAGATGAGGGTGGGAACGTAGATCGATCGGTAAATTGAGAGCTTTGCTTGAAGATCTTGAAATAGAGGAGTTAAATATCTGGGGAAAGACAGTAGTAGTAATCAAGAAAGTATGTCAGAAGTGGGATTTGAACCCACGCCTCCAGGGGAGACTACGACCTGAACGTAGCGCCTTAGACCGCTCGGCCATTCTGACATGAATGCTTTCCAATAAAAGTGAAGTGTAAAGGGCTGTTTGAGAAGTCAGCCCTTGCAAACTAATTAGTACGCTTTGAATAGTGTTTCAGCCTTGAACCTGTAAGATGTCAGGGGAAATGAGTTTTAGTCCATTTCAGTCTTGCTTAAACTAGATAATAATTATGGTTGACTGAATGTGCACTCATTGTACAAGACCTGTTGGATACCAAGTCTTGACTTACTGGAGCAATTTACCTGGGGACATACAGTAGAAGTAATCAAGAAAGAATGTCAGAAGTGGGATTTGAACCCACGCCTCCAGGGGAGACTGCGACCTAAACGCAGCGCCTTAGACCGCTCGGCCATCCTGACAAGTAACTGTTTAGATACAGTGAAAAGTATCAGGTTGTAAAAGACGTTGGCCCTGAAAAGCTAAACATTACACATTGAATAATCTTTCAGTATTATCCCTTGTCAGATATAGATGGAATGAAGTTGAAGTTTTTCAAGTCATGCTTGAACCCTATAAGACCCACAAGTGAAGGTATACGCTTTGTACAAGACCTGTTGGACAACAGATCTTTACATAGAAGAGTCACTTACCTGGCAATGTACAGTAGAGGTTAATAGGAACTTGAGTCAGAAGTGGGATATGAACCCATGCCTCCAGGGGAGACTGCAACCTTAACACAGCGCTTTAGACGACCCGACCGCCCTTGATGTTTATGCTGTTCTGTAAATTGTAATGGGCTGTATGAAAATTTGGCGCTTACTAAATAGTAGGTTTTGTCTATTGCTTCAGTTGTGCACCTTTAAAATGAAGCTAGAAGGCAGTTTAATCTCTTTCACTCATGCTTAAACCAAATATTTACAGAAAGGAAATGGGTATGCTTTGTAGAAGACCTGTTTAATAGCAGATCTTGACAGAGGAGTGTATTACATGGCCACATACACTAGCAGTAATCAAGAAAAATTATCAGTAATGGGATTTGAACCCACGGCTCATGCAGAGAATGCGATCATAGTGCCTTGACTTATACCACTGTGCCACCATGACATGTAGGAATTTTGTAAAGTGATGTGCATTTGGCTGTAC
>JBBPBX010091084.1:0-13999 GCA_038048925.1 Garcialebias charrua
TGGTCCCTCAACACAACTGATAAAATCTATTCAAAGAGAAGACAGACTTTATGTGAGCCAGTTTGCCCTATTGGCACGCACACAGCTGGATATCTCATTGACTTGAAGACTTGATGATATGTCTATCTCTGCTGACAGATCTCAGGGATTTTTAATTTGGACATTTCAAAACAGTTTTTGGACCAACACAGACTCAAGGCAGATGTCATTATGTTCTGCCTGTCCCCAAAACAACCGTGTCCTTATCTGAATCTGGCTCCCCCGGCTGGCCTTGTAGGTCACCTTATCTGAATACGCCTAGAAGACATATAATCTGACACTCAACCCTGCCCATCGGGAAAATCCACTGTTAACCAGAGTAAACCAGCTGAATAAACATTCTGTCATCATTTCAGAACTCTTGGATTCTCATTAGCGTTGACCTTGGCCATTCCCCAACATCCCTCGAGAATGTTTATGGATTTTATCGGAGGGAGCTGGCTGATTATTCCGTCTTTATCAGAACTCTTACAGTGCCCTCGAGAGCGTCCATGGACATTGCTCACCGTTTTCGGTGTCCACCCCCCCTCTCTGCGGAATGTCTATGTCACTATCTGCTTGTTTGTGCAAGGTGTTTTTCAATGTTATAATTTTTTCTTCTCAGGCAAGAAGAAAGATTGTAAAATGATTTTTTCACCTCCAATAACTAATGTGTCCAGTTTCATTACTTTTTGTCTGTCTAAGCAGAGCTCACTTGTAAATGAGTCTTCTGGGCTCAAGGTGACTTATCTATCTAAATAAAGGTTGAATGAATGTGTTGGGGAGGACTATCAGCTACTACCACATCACATTTATATAACCAAAACTGAAGCTACAACCACTTTTGAGTTTAAGTTTTATTAGCATTAGCAGCAGTTTTGAAAGTGTTTGACTATTCATTCATTCATTCAACCTTTATTTAGTCAGGTAAATCTTATTGAACCTCATGGGCTCATTTACGAAAGCGACCTGCTAAAACTAAAGAACGATGAACAGCAATGGTAGAATTTTCTTAAACAATAAACAAACAATAAACAATAGAAAAAAACAAAAAAACAAAAAAACAAACAAAAACAAACAAACAATAACTATAACTTTATTGCTGTTCAAAATTGTACAAAGTACAGTGCAACATGCACAATTGAAGAACATCTTTTTTCATTTCTCCACAGCAGTGTAGGAGTACATTGCTTACAGGAATTTTATAGACTTTGGTGTTTAGAGCAGAAGATGCAATTCTTGAATTATTGTGCAGATACAAGAAGTAATTTATAAATGTTAGCAAATGTTCCTATATACACACCTAGACATATGACACATTCATACATACATGTAGAGGTATCTACATATATGTATTTACATATATGAACATACACAATACACACAGCAACCATGCCTGAGTGAATTCCAATATTTCAATATACTGCCTTTTTTTTAACGAAGTATGTTCTGTATGTGTCTATGTGTGTGTGTTTGCTATTTTGGTCACCTAATTAGTGACCTGAGTTCAGCAGTCTGATAGTTTGTGTCATGAAACTGTTGCAGAACCTGGTGGTTCTGGTCTTCTGTCTGCAGTATCTCCTGCAGAGGTCAACAGAGTAAACAGTCCATGTTGTGGGTGTACATTGTTTCTTTTGATTTGATTGACTCTGGTCAATCAAACCCATGGGCTCACCACCTATGGGAGGGGCCAAAGGGGTCGGATGCAATGTGGGATGGGTGGTGGCTGAGGGCGGGGACCCTGGCGGTCTGATCCTCGGCTACAGAAGCTGGCCATTGGGACATGGAATGTCACCTCTCTGGTGGGGAAGGAGCCTGAGCTAGTGTGTGAGGTTGAGAGGTTCCGGCTAGAAATAGTCGGACTCACCTCAACGCATGGCTCTGGCTCTGGAACCAGTTTCCTTGAGAGGGGTTGGACACTCTTCCACTCTGGAGTTGCCCCTGGTGAGAGGCGCCGAGCAGGAGTGGGCATACTTGTTGCCCCCCATCTTGGTGCCTGTACGTTGGGGTTTACCCCGGTGAACGAGAGGGTAGCCTCCCTTCGCCTACGTGTGGGGGGACGGGCTCTGACTGTTGTTTGTGCCTATGCGCCAAACGGCAGCGCAGATTACCCACCCTTTTTGGAGTCCTTGGAGGGTATTGGAGAGTGCACCTCCTGGGGACTCCCTTGTTCTACTGGGGGACTTCAACGCTCACGTGGGCAATGACAGTGAGACCTGGAGGGGTGTGGTTGGGAGGAACGGCCCCCCTGATCTGAACCCGAGTGGTGTTCTGTTATTGGACTTCTGTGCTCGTCATGGATTGTCCATAACGAACACCATGTTCAGGCATAAGGGTGTACATATGTGCTCTTGGCACCAGGACACCCTAGGTCGCAGTTCGATGATCGACTTTGTTGTCGTCTCATCTGATCTGCGGCCGCATGTCCTGGACACTCGGGTGAAGAGAGGGGCGGAGCTGTCAACTGACCACTACCTGGTGGTGAGTTGGCTCCGATGGTGGGGGAGGATGCCGGTCAGACCTGGCAGACCCAAACGTATTGTGAGGGTCTGCTGGGAACGTCTGGCAGAGTCTCCCGTAAGACGGAGCTTTAACTCCCACCTCCGGGAGAGCTTTGAACACGTTCCGAGGGAGGCGGGGGACATTGAGCCCGAGTGGGCCATGTTCCGCGCCTCTATTGTCGAGGCAGCTTATCGGAGTTGTGGCCGCAAGGTTGTTGGTGCCTGTCGTGGTGGCAACCCTCGAACCCGGTGGTGGACACCGGCGGTGAGGGATGCTGTCAAGCTGAAGAAGGAGTCCTATTGGGCCTTTTTGGCCTGTGGGACCCCGGAAGCAGCAGATAGGTACCGGCAGTCCAAGCGGCATGCGGCTCGGGTGGTTGCTGAGGCAAAAACTCGGGCGTGGGAGGAGTTCGGAGAGGCCATGGAGAATGACTTCCGTACGGCTTCGAGGCGATTCTGGTCCACCATCCGGCGTCTCAGGGGGGGAAAGCGGTACGCGACCAACACCATTTATGGTGGGGATGGCGTGCTGTTGACCTCAACTCGGGATGTTGTGAGTCGGTGGGCGGAATACTTCGAAGACCTCCTCAATCCTACTGGCACGTCTTCCACTGAGGAAGCGGAGCCTGGGGACTTTGGGTCGGGCTCTCCAATCTCTGGTGCTGAGGTCGCCGAGGTGGTTAAAAAGCTCCGCGGTGGCAAGGCTCCGGGGGTGGATGAGATTCGTCCTGAGTTCCTTAGGGCTCTGGATGTTGTGGGGTTGTGTTGGCTTACGCGACTCTGCAATATCGCGTGGACATCGGGGGCAGTTCCCTTGGATTGGCAGACTGGGGTGGTGGTTCCCCTATTCAAAAAGGGGGACCGTAGGGTGTGTTCCAACTATAGGGGGATCACACTCTTAAGCCTCCCTGGTAAGGTCTATTCAGGGGTTCTGGAGAGGAGGGTCCGTCGGATAGTCGAACCTCGGATTCAGGAGGAGCAATGTGGTTTTCGTCCTGGTCGTGGAACACTAGACCAGCTCTACACCCTCAGCAGGGTCCTGGAGGGTGCGTGGGAGTTTGCCCAACCAGTTTACATGTGCTTTGTGGACTTGGAAAAGGCATTCGACCGCGTCCCTCGGGGGGTTCTGTGGGGGGTACTCCGGGAGTATGGGGTACCAGGCCCATTGATATGGGCTGTTAGGTCCCTGTACGACCGGTGTCAGAGCTTGGTCCGCATTGCCGGCAGTAAGTCAGGCTCGTTTCCAGTGAGAGTTGGACTCCGCCAAGGTTGCCCTTTGTCACCGATTCTGTTCATAACTTTTATGGACAGAATTTCTAGGCGCAGCCAAGGTGTTGAGAGGATCCGTTTTGGTGGCCTTAGAATCGCTTCTCTGTTTTTTGCAGATGATGTGGTCCTATTGGCTTCATCAGATCGTGATCTACAGCTTTCGCTGGAGCGGTTTGCAGCCGAGTGTGATGCGGCCGGGATGAGGATCAGTTCCTCCAAATCCGAGGCCATGGTCTTGAGCCGGAAAAGGGTAGCATGCCCTCTCCGGGTCGGGGAGGAGGTCCTGCCCCAAGTGGAGGAGTTTAAGTATCTCGGGGTCTTGTTCACGAATGAGGGAAAACTGGAGCGTGAGATCGATAGGCGGATAGGTGCAGCATCCGCAGTGAAGCGGGCGCTGTACCGGTCTGTCGTGGTGAAGAGAGAGCTGAGTCGAAAGGCAAAGCTCTCAATTTACCGATCGATCTACGTTCCCACCCTCATCTATGGTCATGAGCTTTGGGTTGTGACCGAAAGAACGAGATCTCGGATACAAGCGGCTGAAATGAGTTTTCTCCGCAGGGTGTCTGGACTCTCCCTTAGAGATAGGGTGAGAAGCTCAGTCATCCGGGAGGGACTCGGAGTAGAGCCGCTGCTTCTCCACATCGAGAGGAGCCAGTTGAGGTGGCTCGGGCATCTGGTTAGGATGCCTCCTGGACGCCTCCCTGGTGAGGTGTTCCGGGCATGTCCCACCGGGAGGAGACCCAGAGGAAGACCCAGGACACGCTGGAGGGACTATGTTTCTCGGCTGGCCTGGGAACGCCTTGGGATTCCCCCAGAGGAGCTGCTTCAAGTGGCTGGGGAGAGGGAAGTCTGGGCCTCCCTACTTAGGCTGCTACCCCCGCGACCCGACCCCGGATAAGCGGACGAAAATGGATGGATGGATGGTCAGAAAGTGTCTGAGACCAATGTCCTGAATGGATGGGAGGGAGTCTTAATGATCTTCTCCTCAGGTCTCACCACCCTCCTCAAATCCTTCCAGTCTGCAGCCAGACAGCTTGCTTCTCAAACTGAGATGCAGCTGGTCACAATGCTCTCTATGGTTTATCTGTAGAATGTGGTGAGGACATGGGGTGGGGTGTGTGCTCTCTTCAGCCTACGGAGGAGGTGCAGATGCTGCTGGACTTTCTTCACTAGGGAACCAGTGCTTGACCAAAACAGCTGTTTGGTTATGTGCACCCCCAGGAACCTGGTGCTCTCCACCACCTCCAACTCTGTGTTATTTATGAGCAACAGCATGCAATGCTGTTTGGCTTTCCTGAAATCAATAATGACCTCTTTTAATTTGTTGACATTCAGAACCATTTTATGTTTCTCACACAAGTTCACACCTTCTCCCAATATGCCTGATCCTTGTTGTTGCTATTCAGGTCCATCTCTCTTTTAAGCTCCACGTGGAAATCCTAGTAAAGAAACTGAAAGTTAAACTGGGTTTATTTTTCAGAAACAGATCCTGTCTAACTCTGAATGCTAGGCAACGCCTTGTATTCTTCCCTCCATTGATTACAGTGACATTATTTATATGAACGCTCCTACAAGCACCTTGCAGATGTTGGATGCTGTCTATCATGGTGCACTAAGGTTCATAACTGGCTGTGGTTATTGTACCCACCACTGCACCCTGTATTCACTGGTTAACTGGAAATCATTAAATTCACTCAGACTCTTCCACTGGTACATTTTCATAATTAAATGACTTCTTGGTCTGCTGCTTTCATACATCTCCTCCTACATGTCACTGCGTGAGTGCAGCTACAGCGGGCACTCTCAGGACATGATTACCTGTAGTGTTCCCTTAGTGATAACTGAAATAGGCAAAAGGGCCTTCTCCTAGCTCTCGACCTTGACCTCTCTAAATGGCTTTAAGAATCTGTTGGAATCCTGGCAAAAACCAATGCAGACATGTTTCTGTTTCTGATTTTCTACATTTGCCTTTTAATCTATTTGTTTTGCTACTTTGACATATTTGTTTTAACTTGTTAAAAAAATCTGTATGCCTCTCTTATGATTGCCTATTGTTGATTGTCAAAGGAAAGCCTACTGTTGCTGTTGTCATCATTGTTTGGTTTGTAACCAGGTCTCTCTTGTAAATGAGTCCTTGAGGCTCAATGGGATTAACTTGCCTAAATAAAGGTTGAATGAAAACTGTGGTATACTTGATGATTTGGTTGATCTCAGACATGTCAACACAGTCGTATGCAAAGCTGGGCAACGCTAATTAAAAAATTAGTTCCACAATTTCTAAAACGCTTATTAATTTTTTTAGGTCCACAATTTCAAAAGCGCAAATGTCTTATGAAAATTAGGGGAAGCTAATCTAATCCGCTATTTATATATATATATATATATATATATATATATATATATATATATATATATATATATATATATATATATATATATATATATATATATATATATATATATATATATATATATATATATATATATATATATATATATATATATATATATATATATATATATATATATATATATATATATATATATATATATATATATATATATATATATATATATATATATATATATATATATATATATATTTATATATAGCCGGCAGCGTTATCAATATTTGCACTACACTGCCAACTGAAAAGTAACAAAAATGATCCTAAAAGGATGAAATTACAAAAATCAAAGGATTTATTTAATACTTTACGTACATATATTCTATTCGGCCACGAAATTAACAAAAAATAGAATGATCTTTTAATCCCTAAAACCACGTTTAAATCTCAAATACACGGGTGTGTCGCCACCGCATTTATACATAAAAGTAACCCAAATACATGAAACTAACGACTCGCCGTCGAATGGTCGACACAAAACACACAATAAAATCATCCGGCCACGTTAATTTGGCTTGAAACAGCGGGGTTCTCTACGGATTTATCCAAGTACCCAGCACAAACAGTAGCCACAGAATTAGCCCCCGAGTTCACCTCTGAGTGACCCGGAAGATGTCAAGATGGAATAGTCCATTTTTAGTAGGGGGATAAAGAAATCGACCGTTTTTTATTGCGTATTTAATGATCGTTTTCATCGTAACTATAATTATTTTTATGTTAAATGTACATTAACAAGCAGGATCAATGTTAGTGATGTAGGTGACTGCACGGGGCGAGGCGGGGCCGGGGCCACTGCTGAAATGGGACCCCCAGGCATTTACCTACATGGTAGATCCGAGTCTGTTCTCAGCTCTGCCCCCCTCCCCCTCACACCCTTCCTCCTCTCTGCTGTTTACGGTGGGGAAAAAGGTAAAACAAGCAGCATAAGAGCTTGTAAATAAGTTTATTGGTTTTTACTGATAGATAATTAGTTATTAGCGGTACTGCATTTTAAATAAAAATAGCACAAATCCGCTTATGAATTATAAAAGTTAGTCAATTCACAAAAACGCTGACAAAAAGTTTAGGTCCACTGTAAGCGGATTAGCGCTTTAGCGCTACCTAGCGTTCATTTGCCCACCACTGGTNACAACTGGGAGATAAAGTTAGGGAGGCCAGACTGAGATGGTTTGGACATGTCCAGAGGAGGGACATTGGGTATATTGGTAGAAGGATGTTAGAAATGCAGCTGCCAGGAAAAAGACACAGAGGAAAGCCAAAGAGGAGATATATGGATGCAGTTAGAGAGGACATGGAGGTAGTTGGAGTGAGGACAGAGGATGCAGAGGACAGAGTGAGGTGGAGGAAGATGACTCGCTGTGGCGACCCCTGAAAAGGGAAAAGCCGACCGAAGAAGAAGATAACCTAAGATTGTAACTGGTTACGGTTTATTTTTAATTTTTTACGCAGATAAAACATCTGCTTTTTATCATACTGGGTCTGTTTCGAATTCAACTCAAGTTTTACGACAAGGTTTTGTAAGTTTCTCATGTGATGATCAGAGGAACAAAATCTGTCCAGAGCTTTGCAGGAAGTTTAGAGTTTAAAGGTTTGTCTTCAGAAATAGAGATTTGTTTTATTGTTCTTTTATTAGAAAGCTTACTTAGCAACTCGCATGAACACAGATCCTACATTTTATTTATATTGAAACACATTTGCTTTATTAATGGTCTAAATATACTGTATATATAGAGATATGATTTTTTGTACCTCCTCTTTCCTTGTGCTTCCTTTTCTTTTTCTAACAAAATAAAGGACAGCACCTCTCATGAGGCTGCAGCCTCAGGCGCTCCGTCTACCCATGTCTATGTTGTTTGGTTGTTGTTTCTTGGACGGGCTGTACTGAAATGTAATTTTGTTGTGCTTCTGTGCAATGACGATAAATTCTGATTCTGATAAAGAACGTAAACTTACTGCACATTGATCAGACTGTCCGTCTCCGAGTTTATTGTTGTAAAGTTCATTTTAGGACAAAAGTCCATTTTATTAATTTAAAGGCTTTTCGGCTTTGGTGTCTTCTATTTGTAAATTAGATCCATTTAGTTTGCTTTGTAATTGTTAGACGAGTCAGCATAATTTTTCCAGTGTTTTGCTATCGTTTGGTTGGTATGGCCTATAAATCTTGTCTATTTTCATCTCTAAAGTTACTAATCTGTAAGCTTTAGTAAAAAGTGTAACATTTTTATTGGTTTATGTGTTGAAGTGAGGCAGGAATTGAAAGTACTTTTCCAGAAAAGCAGAAGCTGTGCTCCTAATATCCATATGACAGTGGTTACATGCAGACCTGCTGGATGATTTATGCTTTCTGCAGATGTTCTGTGTTATTGCAGATGTTAAAACTGTGAAATGCGGCTTCATGGTTTTTACAACCGTATTCGTGCTTTGTCGTACACAGAAGTGATTGCTGGAATGGGAGCGAAACTATAAATTTTCTTCCTGCACAAGCGTTCTGCGACTTCTCCGTGCTTTTCTTTTTCTCCTCAGTTCAATCGGCGTCCTGAGGCCACTCCCTCTGCTTTGCCCTTTTGAATGTCTAATGAACATGCAAATGTCACCATGTTTACTGCCGCCTCATCAAGTTGGCACTTGGGTTTGGATCAACCTTCCCTTTTGATAGCTGCGGTAACAATTTTGCATTTATATCACGCTATCGGTTACATTTCATAGTTTGCTGATGCGCCTGGATGAACAGTTGTTGCTGCATCATGGTTCAGGGGAGACGAGGGCCGATACGCTGTGCAGGAAAACCCGTAATGGATGTTTTTGTTTATTACGTTTGAGTCGGGGCGGTGCATACGCTGCCTGTACATGCATTAGATTTGGGTTACAAAGGCCCTGGCCTCCTGCCATGTTGCTGAGCTTCAGTCCTGAGTGCAGATCAATGGAGGCTCGCTGCAGGGAGACGGGCAGCCATTCACCTCTCTGGAGTGCAGTTGTGCAATCTGAGAGGAGAAAAAAGGGAAACTGGAGCCAAAACAAAACATATTAGTAAAAGGGGCAAAGTGTCAAGACAAATCCTTCAGGTGCAGTTTTTCACATTTGTGCACATTGTTGGAATTTTTTTCCTCCTTCCTCAACCTGAGAGACCTGAAGGTTTTAAAGCAACACAACGCTTCAATCAAAGACGAATTGCAGCTTCAGTCAACAGTTTTATTGGCCACAGAAAGTGATTAGACATTCATTTTGGTTTACAGGCCTGAAGCGTGCAGAAAGAAATGACTTGGATCCTTTTCTAATTGGATTACTATGGCACTGCGTCATTTTCCAGCTGTTCCTCTGGAAATGATGAATGCAGGTAAAACCTGCTCTCTAAGAACGAGCCGCAACCCTCCAAAACACAAGAAATAAACACTTGAAATCTTTTATTTTGTGTAAGGAATCTGTGAGTTTCAATTTCTGAAGTGATTGACAAAAAATATGGAACTTTTTTACGATAATCAAATTTTTTGTGATGTACGCGAACAAGGTCTCAGTAGTTCTACACCTGTCGAAAAGCGGACGGATTATGGTATAGTCTCCATTAGGGCTGGGCAATATGGACCAAAATTAATATCTCAAAATTAGGGATGCACCGATACCAGATTTTTGAAAACCGAGTACAAGTACAAGTACTTACATTAAAGTACTTGCCGATACCAAGTACCGATACAAGTACTAATTAATATTTTTTTAAATCATTCTAATTAACTTAAACTGTTTATTTTCATTAGACACTTCAAACATAAATAAACAAAGTACATTACTATTGGTAATCTGTAAAGTATGTCCAAACTTGTACAAAAAAATAAAATGTTTTACATTTGAACTCTTACATAGTCTTTTTAACAAACAGCCTCACCACATCTTTCACCTAAATGTGAATTAAATTAACTGTACAAAAATAAAATAATGGCTTGGCAAATAATAGTACATATCTGTAAAGTATGTCCAAACTTGCACAAAAAATAAAATGTTTTACATTTTAACTTAATTTTAACGTTTATGCACAAACTGAATGAAATGAAACTGGTATCGGGTCCTGTAGTATCGAAGCCCTTTTATAAGTACGAGTACGAGTAAACGCACATGGTATCGGACCGATACCCGATACTGTACTGGTATCGGTGCATCCCTACTCAAAAAAATTTTTTTTTACAATACATCGCGATATACGATATATTTTGATACATGAATATATTTTTCTTTCCATAAAGTAATAAAAATATATTTGAGTCAAAGCTTTGTCCCAATTATCACACAGGTTTATTTATTTAAAAAAAAACATCTAACTGTACAAAATCCATCCATCCATTATCTATAACCGCCTCTTCCTTTACAAACTCGATGTCTAAAAAATTAACTATTTACATATATTATATAATCTCCCCAGCTACGCTGCCTTCTCCCCATTAGTAAGCGTGTGTGAAGCAGCAGGGTCTGTTTGTATTCAGCGAGGGAGGAGGAGGCGTGAAGTTGGCTGCGCAGACGGGCAGAAAAAGAAGTATTACAGATTTTCAAGTCTTACAGTGAAAGCGCCACATTAATAAAGTAGCGGCTTATCATATCGCTAAAGACACGGTCCTTAGCGTTTAACAATAGGAGCTGCAACAAGAAGTTTAACACACTCTTCATACTCTACTTTATAGCACTGTTTTTAAGTTGTGGAAAAGGTTCCTTGTGCTCAAGCCTTTTGTTGGGACTTGTTTTCAGTATTGTCTACATAAAACTTTTTTCTGATGCTCATCTGACGAATTAAATCCAAACCATCTCCAAATAACGGAGCAATAATTTTTTTTCCTGCTCTGCTCCGCGATATACGTGCTGACTGTGCCGTTCCACCTGGAGCAGGTGAAGGGCTGGGCTGAGAGGGAGAGGAGTGGCCGCGTGGGAGAAAGAAGACAGCAGGTGGACTTTCAAATAGAACACTATATCGATATAGTGGGGCGGCCGTGGTGTAGTGGTAATGGCAGTCGACCCCTGATCGGAAGGTTGGAGGTTCGAATCCCGCATCCGCCCACCATGTGTCGTTGTGTCCCTGGGCAAGACACTTAACCCCGAGTTGCTCCCGGTAGGTCTGGATGGCGCCTTGCAAGGCAGGCTACCACTACCGGTGTATGAATGTCTGAATGAATGGGTGGATGGCTGGTATTGTAAAGCGCTTTGGGGCTCCTCACAGGGGGCTGGAAAGCGCTATATAAATAAGCTCCAATTACCATCCATTTACCATAGTCTCATCTTATATCACAAATTAAATTATCTCGATATTCTAAAAATATTGAAATGTCGCCCAGCCCTAGTCTCCGTCCATACATAAGTAAACTCTCTCTTGTCCTGCCCATAACTTTGATCTGTTCAAGACAATTTACCAAAACGTCATGCATCATCAATGGACGGAGTGTCGCATACATTTTTCAAAATGTGTTGGAAATGGGGATGGGGCCGATCCGGTATCTGTAACGGCCTTCGATACTAGCATAATTTACGTGTCCAATTTTTACGATCCAAACTGCAGAGATTTCTTATCCATGATGCATGTCTATGTCTTAAAACTTCTCATGCGATTCCCTGCTAGTTGCTCTGCCCATTGACTTCAAACCATGGAATGGATTTCCTAAACGGAGGCGTGTCTTATGAACCCAGAGTAATAAGACCCGCCTCACATTCAGGAAATTCATTTCATCGTTTGCAGCCAGCTACGACGTGCAGTAGCACTCTAGCTAACAGCTAGTCAACTTTTCATCGTAACATGTCCGCTGTGTGGAAGTATTTTACACCAAACACCACAAGACAGCAACATGCAATGTCTGCAGAGCCATAGCGCCACATTAAACCACGGTAAAGTTAGTTTTACGTTGGGACGTTCGAGCTCCGGGGCTTCAGCAAGGTGCTATTCTCGCTGAACCCGAAACAAGCGGCCCGACCTCGGCCAGCCACATCCAATCTGCCGCGCTCAGTCTGCCCGTCTCGGAGGAGGGGTAGACTGAGAGCGGCTGACCAAAATCAAACCGTCTGCCTCAGATTGAACAAATGTAGCGTCCCGCTGAAGCCACAGAGCTCGAATCTTTACAGAGAAGTTGCTAAACTTCATCGTAATTAATGACCAACAGCTATCAGTTGTAGAAAATGAAGGATTTCACAGCTTGATACTTGATACTTACGTACCCTCCAGGAGATATTTTTCAGTACAACAGCAGACAATCATAAAAAGCATACGAGTTGAAAAATACAAGAAAATTATATATACAGTATATATATAGATAAAAACGAAACAAACCGCTACATTATAAAGTGATGTAAAATACTAAAAACAGGAACATGTCTGTGTTGGTTTATGCCATGAACTTAGCAGCTATTTAATATTTTATTTAATTAATTTATTCATTAATTTAAAAGTGACAAAATAAACAAAACAAATTCATCAAAAGGAAAACATTAAATGAAAAGAGTGCAGAAAGAAGAAAAATTATTAAATCTCCTTCTTTAAATAATATATATAAAATAACTTTCAACAATCACTTAAATTAATCACTTTAAAGGTGCAGTCTGCAGTTTCTGTAGAACGCAGCACTTAGAAAAATTTTCAACAGGCAAAGCATTCTGATCCCTCCCCCCTCAGAGCCATATATGGCTCTGCTCCCCCTTGCTCTGCTGAAATTCAAATTCAAGCTCTGTTTTTATTGGCTGATTCAAATTCAAGCTCTGTTTTTATTGGCTGGTTACAAACTCTGTTTTTATTGGCTGGTTAACGGCGGGTCACTGTGGCTTTTTAGAAATGCTTTTAGTAACACCTGGAGAAGCAAGGGGACTATAGTTTTTTCAAAGATTACTTTGTCTAACATCAGTCTGTCAGGAGATAGTGACAAAGTGAAGAAATATGTTAAAAATATATTTTAAGAAAACTTAGACTGCACTACAGAAACTGCAGACTGCACCTTTAATGTCCACTTTAAAGCTGGGAATAAAAAAACACGTTTTGTGTTAGAAGAATTTAATTATAACTTTGAAACTTATCCAACATTAATAAAACTTCAAGTTGCCTTTTTGGACATGCATGCATATACTGTATGTGTACTCATTGTATTTTGTACTTGAGAGGAGATTATTACAACCTCGTGTAAAATCAATGATGATGATGATATCGGAACGGGATCGGTATCGGCCGATATCAAGATTTAAGTATCTAGATCGGAAGTATAAAAATAAAAATAAATAAAAGATTGGTCCATCCCTAGTTTGAAATGTCAAATGTTATGTAAGGTACTGTATTTGCTTGTCCAGGCTGTCGCTGTACAGTATAATGGTTTAGCCAGGATATAATGTGCTAAATGCAGCACTCTTGTTTTACAAATGAATGTTACCGCAATGTTGGCAGGTTTTCATGACTGCTCAAAACTTATCACCAAGTTAATAAAAGAAAGATGAAGTCTCACAACGTATCTCTCTCTGCCACAATGCCCAAAAATTGCTGTTGAGTTGAGGTTGTCTTTTTTCCTCAGCTAGCCCAATGTTTTTCTAGCTCTGAACTCTGAAATGTCATCATCTCCTCAGACCTTGGTGTTGCCTTTTTATTGGATGTGTTGTGTATTTTTTTAAGTACAGTACAACAAAGAAACTATGACTTTGAGGTTTGAATAAAGTGTGTTTGATCATTTTGACATCACACTCAGTACTGACTTCTCTCAGGGACTATCAAAGTCCCTCAACGTCAGATCTTCAGCTCCATTTGGCTCGCTTAAAACCTTGACCAAGAAAGTCCTAAGAACAGAGGTGAAATTGGGTCAGACT
>JBBPBX010091086.1:0-13999 GCA_038048925.1 Garcialebias charrua
TATACTATTCTCTCTTGTTCACACATTTTGAAGTCTGTAAAAATATAGATGTTGTTTAATTCTGACATAAGTGTGTTCCTTCTGAGCAAACAACCCAGGTGGGGGAAGAAGAGAAAGGACATTGTTACCCCTTACAAAACAGAAAGATATTCAAATGGAGAGAGGAGTTAGTAAAACTGCATGTTTGGCTGTTTTGAGTGTATTTCTTAAATACATGTTTATGTGTGTGTGTGTGTGTTGTCCTGTATGTGTTGTCTTTGTTGTGTGCCTCTAATCCCCAGGTCCCCGGGGCTCCAGGGGAACAGCTGAAGCAGGGGCAGCGGTGGCTTGTCAGCCTGGGGCTCCCGCTGCTCCTCTCTCTTTCACTGCTCTCCATATGGTCCTGCAGTGCCGGGTCTCTGGGGGCCTGTTAGCGCAGCGCCACCCAGGCCTGTGTCCTGCCACCAGGCCCCTCATCCCTCCTGTCTCACCTCAGCCATCACCCTTCGTCCCCTCTACCCTGACTCCCTTTGTGGTGCCCCTCCTTCCAATCCTTTTGATTGTCTGGATCATGTCTTGATGTGAATCCAGATCTTACTTGTTTTATTTTCTTTCATTTGCCATCTCCTTTTCTCTCTTTCACTTCCTTTTAATTAATGTTTCTCTTTTTTCCCCTCATCTGTCTCTTATTTCTCCAGACTGTGGCCTCCTTTGCAGTGTGGGGAAGTTAATAAGAGGATTTATGGCTCCCATTAGGTACATGAATTATATGCTTTTCATTCCCACAGGAAACTTTTTTTTTTGGGGGGGGGGGGGGGGGGGACCATTAACCAGCATCATAGAATATCCACTCTTAGTATATAAAGCTAACACAGCACGAGCTAGCCAGTGGCCCTGCAACATTTGTGGCCCCCCGTGACTGTATTTGAGCCTCCTTGTCTCTTTAAACAGTGATTTAGACTCTCTAGGCTCTCTGCAGACCTTACTGCAAGAAAGTACCTCAGTTTATCTTCAGCAGTGTAGCCCAGGGCATCTCTAAATCAGCTGTCACTGCCTCTCGGGGATTACCGGGGATTTTATAAATGAACAGCGAGCGCCGTTTCACACAAGTTATCAAACACATCATAAAACACCATCTCTGGGATTTGACTGTTTGGTTACACACATCGGAGCTGTTCCTTATGTTAATGCTGCTGTTTCTCCAAGTGTTTATTCTACAGAGCGGCATGTGTGATGTTCCTTTCTTTTTAGTACAGTATGTTTCAAACGGAAGTCTGATCTTACTTCACATAAGAAGAAAAAAACTCCTTAGGGGGCATGTGACACAGACAGACAGACAGACAGACAGGCAGGCAGGCAGGCAGGCAGGCAGGCAGGCAGGCAGGCAGCAGACAGACAGACAGACAGACAGACAGACAGACAGACAGACAGACAGACAGACAGACAGACAGACAGACAGACAGACAGACAGACAGACAGACAGACAGACAGACAGACAGACAGACAGACAGACAGACAGACAGACAGACAGACAGACAGACAGACAGACAGACAGACAGACAGACAGACAGACAGACAGACAGACAGACAGACAGACAGACAGACAGACAGACAGACAGACAGACAGACAGACAGACAGACAGACAGACAGACAGACAGACAGACAGACAGACAGACAGACAGACAGACAGACAGACAGACAGACAGACAGACAGACAGACAGACAGACAGACAGGCATTCCTTTTGTAAGAAGAAAGTTGTAATTTGTTACGCCATCGTTTAGAAAACTGTGTGCACTAATTTATAATCCATTCAATCAGTTTATAAAATTGAACACATGACTTTGTAATATGTCGCCTCAGTAAAAAATAAAAGAGGAAAATAATAATAATAATAATAAACATGCTCAAGGATTGACAGATTTTTTTTATTTTTTCAAATGTGGAGAGGCTATAAAACTAGTTTCTGTTCATAGCTGGTGTTATGGATTGTTTTACTTTCAGATTTGTCAAGGAAAGAGACGAACACACAACACAAAAAGTGAGACAAAAATCAAAATCTTTAACAGAATTGTCTGTATTCACTTCCATCACATCAAATATTTTTTCAACTGACATTTATTTAATCTCATTTCAGTTTCATTTCAGCAGTTAATTTAGATATAAGCATGTTTGTTCTGGACAAATTGGATTCTCGTGCTATTTTACTGATGGGTGATAAACACTTGTCCTGTTCAGAGAAGCACTTGTGTGGATTAAAGTTAGGCTGTAGTGTTTTATCCTTCTCTGTGAAATGAGGTGGCATTTGTCATTTCAGTGTTTTGATGGCTCAGTTAGAAGTCAGTGAGCCTGTAAATGTTCAACTGTGAAATTTCTTAAAGCTTAAGTATGTAACTTATTTTTTAAACATATTTCTTCACTCTGCCACTATCTCTTGATATATTGATGTTTGATAGGTAATCTCTGAAAAAAACTATAGTCCTCTGGCGTCTCCCGATGGTAATAAAAGCATTTATAAAAACCAGAGCGCCCCTCGGTTAACCAGCCAATAAAAAAAACAATAGTTTTTAATCAGCCAATAAAAAAACAAGAGTTTTTAATCAGCCAATAAAGCTGGGTTCCAGTTGTCCTCAACAGATCTTCTCACGCCCCAACCCACACCTCCACCTGTCCCAGCGCGCAGCCAGCGAGCATCTGCGCATGTTCTCATTCAAAGCGATGCAGGACTGTTTATATGTGACACAAATGTATTAAATTCCACTTCTTCATCCTTTATCTAAAATTTTCTTTTGTTTTTTTTTTTGCCAAAAGTCAAGTAATCGCTCCCTCCTCCTCCTCTCCTCTCCCTCCGCTGACTGCAATGATGAGGAAATGACTGAGGTTGTCACAAGAGAATTAAACTAGGGTTCAACGTGGCTGCCCGAGTCCCTGCAGATTTTCTGGTCTTCTGGTGTGCTGGACCAGCGCTCCATGGCTTTATTTTTTAGAACATTTTATTAACATATAAACACAGAATATGCAGCGGCTCCGAGATGACATGCAGCAGGAGGCGGAGCTGATCTCAAGTTCACCAGAGCACGGGGGAGCAGCCATATATGGCTCTGAGGGGGAGGGAGCAGAATGCTTTCCCTGTTCAAAATTTTTCTAAGTGTTTTGGTCATACAGAAACTGCAGACAGCAGCTTTAAAGTCAGTGAACACAAGCAATGAGGTAACTGAAACAGAACTCTTATCTGTTGGCAAACCACTCACAAAAAATAAAAAAACAACTATACTGTACTGATATGCATACAGTACTATACTGGATTTCCACGACAGGGCAGAACATTGGCACAGTAATATGTAATATGTACCATATTTTCTGGTGTATAGGTCGCACCTGTGTATAGGTCGCATTGTTCAATTATCACCAATAGATTGGAAAAATCCCTAGATAGGTCGCACTGGTGTATAGGTCGCACTGGTGTATAGGTCGCACTGGTGTATAGGTCACACCTACGTTTAGCTCTGCTGCAAATGTCTGCCACAGGAGCGCACAGCAAGGCTTTTAAGAAGATTAACACTTAAAAATAATTATTTGTTTGATAAAAATTATAGCAAATATGTGTCTGAGCTGAACTTTTACTTAATAAATTAACGTAATTGTGAAATGAGCTGGATTTTAAAATTTGTTTCGCCGAAAGTGATAACAAGCCATATATAGGTCGCACCTGTGTATAGGTTGCAGGCCTTGAAAAAAAAACATAAAAAGGTGCGACCTATACACCGGAAAATATGATACCTCTCCGCGAGTAAATTGCCAGATTGAATCCCGTTCCAGGACCTTTCTGTGTGGTTCATGCATGCTCAATAATCCAGAATCTGGACATTCAAAAAACAAAACAAAACAAAAAAAATGTAGAAACGTTTCGTCTTTGATTCGAAAGACTTCCTCAGTCTGAGCTGCTGTGTTCAGCTCAGTCTTATAAATTGCACCCTCTCACAGTGGATCAACCAGTTTGCTGCTGATAGCCAAAACCAGCTGCTCACATGATCAAGGAGGACCATCAGCCTAACGATGGATCATTAGCACCCTGATGGTTGTTTGCTATTCACAGAGGGCTGAGTGATACTAGCAATAACAGCATTGTAAGAGGGGGACAGTTGAACCCGGAGGCCTCCACCTCTGTTTAATGATGGACGGTTTCTTTTCACAAAGATGGCCTCCTTTACTCCTCTCTCAAACCATCGTTCCTCTCTATCAAGGATGTGAACATCTTCATCCCTGAAAGAGTGACCTCTGACCTGGAGATGAGTGTAGACCGCAGAGTCCTGACCTGATGATGTTGATCTTCTGTGCTGGGCCATCCTTTTGGCCAGTGGTTGTTTAGTTTACCCAATGTAAGACTGATCACAGCCCTCCTGACACTGAAGAGCATACACAATGTTACTCTGTGTGTGTGTCCCAAAGATCCAGTCCCCTGGCACAAACATGTGAGCAGCTGGTTTTGGCTGTCAGCAACAAACTGGTTGATCCACTATGAGAAGGTGCTATTTATAAGTCTGTGCTGAATACAGCACCTCAGACTGAAGAAGTTTTTCAGATGAAAGACAAAACTTTTGTACAATTTTTTTTTTTTTTTGAATATCCAGAGGACCAGACTTACCGTAACTTTTTTAGATTTCTGTGTGGAGTTTGCATGTTCTCTCCGTGCATGTGTGGGTTTTCTCTGGGCACTCCAGTTTCCAGACCAAAAACATGCATGTTAGTCTGATGGTAACTCTAAATTGTCTCTAGGTGAGAGAGAGAGAGTGGATGGTTTTTTGTCTTGTTTGACTCTATGTGTCCCTTTGATGGACTGGAGACCTGTCCAGGGTGTCCGCCGCCTCTCACACAGTGGATATGGACACCAGTGACCCCGTCACCCAAAAAGGAAAAAGTGGCTAAAAGAGAATGGATGGATGGATGGATGAATGGATGGATGGATGGATGAATGGATGGATGGATGGATGAATGGATGGATGGATTTGTGTGACTTCAAGTTTCTTGTCCTGAACCTGTCTGTGCATCTGTCTGTCTCTCTGTCTGTCTGTCATATTGATTTACTTGTTCATTTTTTGTGTGTACTCATTTTCAACCTCATCACATCAAATATTCGTCTCCATAAATAACTCCTCCTCCTGCCTCAGATGCTTCATCTCTACACATTGGGTCCTAGCGCCCTCTGTTGATAGCACTCAGAGAGTGAGCCTGACCGCTCTCACCTCCTCTGGACTCTAGATGGAAGAACAGCCAGCACGTTCATGTGACGAGTAGTTCATGCCAACTCTGGAACTATGATCCTCTGACTTCAAGCCAGTAATTTAACATGCAGCAGGGGTTCAGAGGAATTAAATTGTCACAACTTTAACTGTTTAAAACCTAAAAGGAATGCAAATCCAGTCCCTTCTAAAGGTACTGCCAATAAATCTCACCATTTTAGGATTTTTACTTGCATACGTTTCTCCTCTAAACAGATATGCTGCAATGTGTCAGCATATGAATGTGGTCCGCCACAGTCTGCTGTTGCTGGTTTGTGAATGCCCGGATCTTCGGAAGTAGGGTGCTCAGTTTTTTCTTCATTACTTTGAAACTGAATCTCTCAGGGTGCCCGTGTTGTGTCTCTGAGTGCAATTTCCTCTGCTGCACTCATGCTGTCAACAACCTCTTCTCTTGGTTTCTTTCTTTCACATCCCTATACTTCCACCCACTGCAAAGCCCCCCTGACCCCAAAGGCTACCGCTCCACCTTTCAGAGCAAGACTCCAGTTAAGCCTGCAGCTGGCCGAGGTCTCCCCTCCTCTGGGCTCCAAGCTCTGTGGGGGGCAGGGCTCTGGATCCAGCTTCAAGAAAAGCAGGCAGACAAGAAATGCTGAGAAAAGAAATGTACAATCCTAACTGTGAACAAATCTCACACACCTCCCCACCCACTTCACCCATGTTTCTATAAACTTTTTCTTACTCACGTTTTATCGCCTCTTGTCTGAGTTTAGTTTGCCGCTGCTGCTGAAGCGAATGCATTTCAGGATCCGAGCAAAGTGTGAGAAACTGAAAGTTATGCACCATAACTCATGTTCCCTGAAGGAAGGCAACGAGGTGCAACATATGCTATGGGAATTGCGCCCCCGCACAATTACCTGAAGGAATACATCCACGCCTTTACGGCAGGGGTGTCAGCGTCGTGCCAGAGGCCCCGCCCTCTGGGTACTTAAGCCGCTGACGCCCATCCATCAATAATAATAATAATAATAATAATAATAATAATTGTCTAATCTTGTCATCTGCGTATGTTTCCCATACACAGACGAAATTCGTCTCTGCATTTAACCCAACCACCTACCAGGCGGTGCAGTGAGCAGCCATAGAAGGCGCTCGGGGAGCTGGAGAAATAGGTGTGCACTCATAGACACCCCAAGATGTGTAGTGGCCGGGACGCGAACCCGCGTCCTTCGGGTCCCAAGTCAAACGCCCTAACCACTACACCATCTTGGCTCTAATAATAAAAATGAATTCAATTTATAACGCACTTTTCATTAATGAAAATCTCAAAGTGCTACAAGGAGCAACAGAATTAAATGTCAATAAAACAAATAATAAAACAATTAAAATCAATAACAATATCAGCTAAGATCAAAAGTAGAATCATGAGGAGGTAGAGTATGCTTGGTCGAAAAGAAAGGTCTTCAAGTCGCTCTTAAAGTCAACCACAGACTGTGGGGCTCTTAGACAGTCAGGAAGAGAGTTCCACAGGCGGGGGGCAGCCACACTGAAAGCCCGGTCTCCCATGGTCCTTAATTTGGTTCTCGGAATGTGAAGGAGATTGCTGTTCTGTGACCGCAGCGAACGGGTGGATGAGTATGGAATAAGAATATCCTTCAGATAATCTGGTGAAGTTCCGTGTAAGCATTGATGTGTAATGAGAGCAGTTTTGTACTGAATTCTGTAGGCGACAGGAAGCCAATGAAGGTTATGGAGAATGGGCGTAATATGTTCAAATTTACGAACTCTCAACAAGATCCTTGCTGCACTGTTTTGAATATATTGAAGTTTCTGAAGGTTTTTGCCAGGGATTCCAATAAACAGGGAGTTGCAGTAGTCGAGCCTGGAGGAGACAAAAGCATGGACGAGCTTCTCAGCATCGGAAAAAGTTAGGGATGGGCGAAGTCTGGAGATGTTTCGAAGATGGAAGAAGCAAGTTTTAAACAGATGCTTAATGTGATTTTCAAATGTAAGATTGGAGTCCATTTTTATTCCAAGATTAGTAACAGAGGTGGAGAGGGGGATGTCTTGTCCAGAAAAGGAAAGTGTTGTTATAGGAGATGTTTGTACCTGGTGAGGGGTGCCAATCAGTATGGCCTCAGTCTTGGAGCAGTTTAATTGAAGAAAGTTCTGATTCATCCATGCCCTAATTGCCTCCAGGCAGGCAGAGAGGGCAGTGAGTGAAGATGGAGATGACAAGGTGGAAGATGAGGATGCTCCAGTCCTGATGTAAAGCTGTGTATCGTCGGCATAACAGTGAAAAGAAATGTTGAACTGATTAATAATTTGACCTAAAGGCAGCATGTAAAGGGAAAACAGCAGGGGCCCCAGAACCGACCCCTGAGGGAAACCACAGGAGACACAAACTGTCTGGGATGTGGCGTTGCCAAGACTAATGCCTCTTTTCCACCGCTCGGCTCGGCTCGGGTTGGATCGGCTCAGATCGGCTCAGTTCGGGTCGGGTCACATCTATGTTCTGTTTCCACAGCTTTTTTGTACCCCTTCTGTGGGCGGGGTCCAGAATCCTACTCGTCTTACCACATGGTGGCAGTAGTGTTCCCTCAAGCTATTTACTACAGTACTAGCCACCACTAGAAGAAGAACACAATAAAGGCTTTGACAGAATGTTGTGAAAGAGATGTCATGCTATAATGAGTACCTCATGAGCTGTAATCTTTAAACCCAATTCATAATCCTACCTTGTTGCCTTCTTTAAACCCATGTATTTTCCAATTTAGTATTTTTACAATAAAGATGTATTAAAGCATATTTTATTATTTAGTTATGCACAAGGTGCTTGATAAAGTTGCAAAACCATATTTGTCTGAGCTGCTTCAACCTTCCTGCCCTCCCCGTTCTCAGATCAGCTGAGCAGTTGCTGCTGACAGTCCTCAAAACTTTTTAAATCTTATTTAAAAACACACATTTATTCCTTGGCTTTTAACACGAGATCTTATCTTTTATGGCATGTTAACACACCTGCAGTAAGACTGGTATATGTATTTATTTTTGTATGCTTTTTATAGTTTTTAATTAACTTGTCTTTTATGTTATTGTACAGCACTTTGGTTGACCCTGTGGTTTTTAAAATGTGCTTTATAAATAAAGTTGATTTAAAACATCACACTGTGATCTTTGAAACTGCCAGAGTTTCCCTGGTAAAGTTGCTGCTGGGTGGTAGATGGTAGATGGTAGATGGATGGTCTGTGAATTCTTTAACTTTAAACTGTCCAAAGGACTTTGGCCACTTTTAATTTTTGACTTTTTTTGTATGACTTCATCCTAGAACCAAATAATTTATAACGTAATAACAGTTGAGCAGATTCTAATAATCTTTATCTTATGATTCTTTAAAGGTCAAATGCAAATGGAAAGTTCTCTTAACTTCCAGTATGGATTTAAACACAATACACACTTCACATTATAAAATAAGTTTAGGAAATTGAATGTTCGAGGACACCACTTAAGAAAATATAACGTTTAATAGGAAAAGTTTGAAGTGACAAACAGAAGTAACAAATTTCCATCTGGTGTCTCACGTCTTCCTCCAGAAGATGACACAGGTTGTTGAATTCTGGTGATTTTCTTCTGTTGACTGTAAAAGAAAAATGTGATTAATTTAGTCCAGAAACTGTTTTTTTTTTTTTAAACAACACAGTGTGATCACAACATGTTCATATACTGACTTTATCCTGTTGGAGTTATTTGAAATCAAATTCAATGTTTTATAGACATAACTGTGTCAAGCAACCTCCATTATTTGTCTCCCTTGTACTTTGTATCACATATCATCAATTATATCAAAAACCACATAGCTGATATTTTTCAAAAAAATATAGTGTGATCACAACATGTTCATATACTAAATGTATCCTGTTGGAGTTATTTGAAATAAAATTCAATGTTTTATAGACATAACTGTGTCAAGCAACCTCCATTATTTGTCTCCCTTGTACTTTGTATCACATATCATCAATTATATCAAAAACCACATAGCTGATATTTTTCAAAAAAATATAGTGTGATCACAACATGTTCATATACTAAATGTATCCTGTTGGAGTTATTTGAAATAAAATTCGAATTTTTATAATTTATTTTCGTTGTGCAAGCACAGGTTTGGAAGAAGTCAAAGCGAAACTACTTTAAATGCAGCAGATTTGACCACTACGTGACAATATTAAAGCGTGGTTGAGCTCAGGAACCCTCGTACTATAAAGTCAGCTATGAAATATATTTTATATCTGTTCATTGAGCTACATTTTAAAGACATAAAGCCGCCCGCGCGCGTTGCTCGTGGCGAACCTACTTTTTAAAATCCTGCAGTTTTGAGCAATACGTGATTTTATTAAGGACACGTTCAGCTGAAGACCCATCTTTGCTATAAATTTAAAAACAAATAATTGTTTTTACCGTGTTATTCATGTAAAGTCCTGCCGTGATCACTTCCCTCGCTTCCGTGAAAACTGCTCGAGTCTCCTCCTTCCTACTTCCGGAGCGGGTGAGCTCGCCTCAGTACCCCTCTGAAACCATCCCAAAAATCTCAAGAAATCTGGCGCGGAGCAGCACGGAATATCCGATGGGAAAGGATGAAAGGGGGTCTCTGCGACGCACATATGACGTAACATCCGACCCGTGCCGACCGGTGGAAAAGGGGCATAACACATTCCAGCCTATTGGAGAGGAAAGATTTGAACCAGTCCAGGACTGTGTCGCAGAGACCGACCTCCACATGAAGACGGTGGAGGAGGATACTATGGTCCACAGTGTCGAAGGCTGCAGTGAGGTCAAGGAGGACAAGGATGGAGGGAGAGCCAGTGTCAGCAGCCAAGAGGACATCATTGGTAACCCTCAGCAATGCAGTCTCTGTACTGTGAGCTGCCCTGAATCCAGACTGGAACTTCTCATACAGGGAGTGTTGTTGTAGGTGATCCTGCAGCTGAGCAGCAACAGCTTTTTCCAGCACTTTAGACAGAAAAGGGAGGTGTGAAATTGGGCGGTAATTAGAAAAAATGTCGGGATCCAAATTAGATTTTTTCAGAAGAGGCCTAATGATGGCGGTTTTTAGAGGCAGTGGAACATGACCAGATTGTAGAGACTGATTTATTATTTGAGTGATAAGTGGGCCTATTGCAGAATGATTGGTTTTTATGAGAGACGAGGGGAAAGGATCCAGGGCGCAGGATGAAGGCTTCATTTTCTTGATGATGGCCTCCACCTCACTCTGAACAACTTCGTCAAAGCTGTTTAGGGTCCCAGAATGCAGACGGGTGGGTGGCACACTGAGAACGGGGAGGTTGTGGAGCTGAGATCTGATAGTGTCAACTTTGGTTTTAAAAGATGAAAGAAACAGGTCGCATTTTTGAGCAGAGTCCTCAAGAGTTTGCTTAATGGGATTAAGCAGACGAGTGATTGTGGAGAAGAGCTGTTTAGAGTTTCCAGGGCAGGTGTTGATGATGTTAGAATAATATTTGGAGCGTGCTTCTTTAAGAGAATAGGCGTATGCTTTCTGATGTTCTTTATATGCCTGCTTATGCACAGACAGACCAGATGATTTTACACGTCTCTCAATAGCACGGCCAGTTGCCTTCATCTTGCGCAGCTCATCAGTGTACCAAGGGGCTGAGCGCGAGAAAGACACCAGTCTTGTCTTTAAGGGGGCGTGTAGGTCCAGGAGCTCCCGAAGAGATTGGTTGTAGTAATCCACAGAGTCATCTGCAGATGAATGATTGACAGCGGTCAGGGTGTGAAGATCAGCAGACAGAACATCAAGGGAAATGTTTTTAAGGTCACGGAACTGGATGGGTCGTTTTGGGTTTGAAGCAGGCGAAGATGAAGGCACTTCCAGGGAGATGACCCTGTGGTCTGAGACACCCAGGTCATATACAGATAAGTTATTGATGAGTACAGTGTCTGTAATCACCAAATCCAGAGTATGCCCCCTGCTGTGCGTAGGGGCGTCAACATGTTGAGTGAGATTAAGAGAGTCCAGAAGAGACTTAAAATCTGTTGCCAGAGGTGAAGAAGAATTGTCCACGTGGATATTTAAGTCGCCAAGAAAAATAGTCTTCACAGGGGAGGTGCAGAAAAAAGTGAGAAGGTCATGCATCTCTGAGTTAAATGAAACATGCGGTTTGGGAGGTCTATAAATTAATATAACATTCATCAGGAGTGGGGCTTTGAAGCTGAAAGCCAGACATTCAAAAGAGGAAAAGTCCTGAGAAGACAGATGAGACAATTTTAAATTACTGCGATAAATTACAGCCAGACCACCACCGCGGCCAGTGCTGCGGGCTCTCTGCAGATAACTGTATCCAGAGGGACACGCCTCATTCAGAGAACTGAACACATCTGGTTGGTGCCACGTCTCTGTAAGACACATGAGGTCCAAGTTCTTCTCCAGAATGTGATCATGAATTAAACATGACTTGTTGGAAAGTGACTGCACATTGAAAAGTTCTAATTTAATACCAGTTGGAATAGGAGCTTTTTGAACCGGTTTAAGCAGACTGAAGTCCACTCCACGTTTTCCTCGCCACTTCGTGCGCAGAGGACTACAAAGGCCTACAGACGCAGCGTTCTGATGACGCCATCGAGGTGCGACACGTCTTTCAGCCCAGACAGCACTAATCGAATCCGAGTTCGCTTGAGAATAAACGGTTTTCCTTCGAGAGCTTCTATGGATGTAACGAGGTCTACGCAGAAGTCCCAGTTGTTTGATGGTGGAAATAGAAAGAGGAATGGAGCAGTTGTTAAGTTCAAACAACTGCGAAGCGGAATAAGTCAACATCCACGAGCCGGTGGAGGCTAGCACAGAGCTAGCCGCTAGCAGCAGGCCCACGGCTCTGAGAAAGATATACAAGAAGCAGAGAGAGGTAACTTGAATGAGCATTACCTTAAAGGAGTACAGGGGAGAGTCCAGAACAGTCCAGAGGACACAGGAAGTTGAGAGAGGCAGCAGGTAAGCGAACAATAAGTGCAGCTACGTGGTTCTCGAAGCTAAATTCGTGTTGAAGCTAGCGGGAGCTAGCAGCCCCTACTATTAAAATTCCGGTTAGACTAGGAAAGTTTTCTATCTAATGAATCAAGCAAACAAGTCAAATCTTGGCTTCGCCACGATCTCCCATCCTGAGCAAGCACAATGGCATCAGTGGAAAGGAAAAACTCCCTTTTAGAAGGAAGAAACCTCTAGCAGACCCAGGCTCAGGACAAGCGGTCATCTGCTTTGACCGGCAACTTATAATGTTTGCAGATCCACAACGCAGTCAGAAAAGACAGTTGCTCTAAAACTAACTAACTAAAACACAAAACTTAATCACAGAAAGGTAGAAATGTCCGCGTCCGTTCACACAGGAGCTGTACACAGGCTTAACGCCTGCCGCACTCTGCGTTCAAGAAAGGTAGAAAGGTTCAAAGAAAGGTAGAAATGTCCGCGTCCGCTTGTACAGGTGCTGTACACAGGCTTTACGCCTGTCGCACTCTGCGTTCAAGAAAGGTAGAAAGGTTCAAAGAAAGGTAGAAATGTCCGCGTCCGCTTGTACAGGTGCTGTACACAGGCTTTACGCCTGTCGCACTCTGCGTTCAAGAAAGGTAGAAAGGTTAAAGAAAGGTAGAAATGTCCGCGTCCGCTTGTACAGGTGCTGTACACAGGCTTTACGCCTGTCGCACTCTGCAATCGAGAAAGGTAGAAATGTCCAACAAGGCTCGGTGAAAAAAACAGCAGAAAGTAATAAAAAAGGCTTCAAAAAGCAAAAAGTACGAGGAGCAGCGGCAGCCAAGGTGTGCCCGCGTCCACTTCCTCCACAGGTGCTCAGTCACTGACAGGTGCTCAGTCACTGACAGGTGCTCAGTCACTGACAGGTGCTCAGTCACTGACAAGTGCTCAGTCACTGACAGGTGCTCAGTCACTGACAGGTGCTCAGTCACTGTCTCCAAGATCAATCTCCAAGATGCACTTCACCGAGCTTTCAGCATTGAAAGGGCCAGATATGTTGCACCTCGTTCCCTTCCTTCAGGGAACATGAGTTATGGTGCATAACTTTCAGTTCCCTTTCAGTCATGTCTCTTGGTGCAGCATATGCTATGGGAACGTAATTCAATCACGCCCTTGAAATGCTCAGTAAAATGCATGCTAGTGTGAACGTCTGCCTCTATTCAGCAGGCATCTCAAGGCTACTTTCTACTGTGTGTTAGAAAGGACAGCCTGAGTGACATCACACGCAGTAACATCCAAACGGTAATGCTTTGCAAAAGTGTTTAATGAGCTCCAGTTCGCAGTAGCACAAATGTCTGCAACTGGTACACCCTTGAACAGTGACCACGAGGTGGCCAAGCCCCGAGTAGAGTGAGCGCGCACTCCAGAGGGCACCTGTTGACCTTTGCTACTGTACGCCCTTCTTTTTATGGCCTCAGTCACCCAGTGTGAGAGGCGCTGCTTTGATAGGGCCTTTCCGGTAGCAGGTGCTGCAAAGCACACAAAAAGTTGATTTGTTTTTCTCCATTCGGCATTCCCTATCACCTTCAGTTCCTAATATTCCTCCTAAACTCCAAACTCTCCCTGTCTCTTTGACTTTTTCTTTTAATCTCTTCCTATCATCTGTATATTTAGTGCACTCCATCAGTACATGTTCTACACTTTCTGTATCCCCACATTCCTCACATCTACTGTCATTCCCTCCCCCCTCCCACCCCTGTGTGCTGCTGGCACTCAACAAAACTGTATATCAATTATTATTATTATTATT
>JBBPBX010091087.1:0-13998 GCA_038048925.1 Garcialebias charrua
TACATACATACATATATCAGGGTAGGTAAACTTGGTTCATACGGACAATAGCACAAACGTCCTCTTAAATAACTTAGTAAGAGTTTTGATTCCACAAGGAGAGCAGTTTGAAAGGGTTGTGGTGTCTGTATGACGCAGTGTCATATGTAATGGATCATTTTGTCCTTGAATGTGTTGCTGTGTGAGTTTGTTTGTTGTTTTTTTGTGAGCATCCTTGGTTTTTAACTGTCTCATCAGCAACATTTCTCAGGAGAGTAGTGAGTTGTCTCAGGAGAGGGTGAGATGAAGAGTATCGAGTCCTGTATGGTTTGTGGTGAAGTGCTGTAATACACACACACAAACATACAGTATATGTATATATAACATTTTTTTTGTAGTGGTGAAGAAGAGGTTCAAAGAACTGTAGGCTACTGTCATATTTGTAGTAATCCAGCATTTCTATCGTTTTGTAATCCTACCCTTTTGTTTGTCACTCCACTCATACAATTACTCTCCTGTATCCTCACTTCCTGTTTACACCGTCCTCATTAGCCCAGCAGTATTTGTAAGGTAACTGAGCATTTGGTGCTTGGATACTCTGTGTGTGTACAGTATTAGAGTGGTTTTGTCCATGTGCGTTAACCCCTCCAGTCTGCTGGCCGGTAGCAGCTGCTATGTCTTTAAAAGCAGCTCATTAGTGTGTCCACTTGGACTCGACACATCTCTTACTTCTTCTGCGGCGGGTTTTTAGGCGCATTAGGCCACTGATGCTCTCTCCCACTAATGGATAAGAAAAAAGGACCAGCACTGTGCTGCTAATATCTGCTCTCCTATTAATTATCCTTTCACAAGCCACTTAAAGTATAGTACCTTACAGCAGCTTTGTGATGCTTTATTTAACAATTACATTATAGCTAATGTAGTGCCCTGATTATCAGAATACATTAACTCCAAGACTTTTCAAAGTCTTATGCATTCTTTTTTTTACATTTTCAACATTGTGAGAGTTCATATGCTGCACCACATGGGTGTTAAACATCTAACGTGGCTGGTTTAATTGTCATGACTTGAAATCTTTATTTAAACTTCAGTTTTTTTGGCAGATGCTACTTTGTGACCAAAAAAATGAATGGACATGTATTTTAACCGTCATGTCATCTTTATCAGACTGTTACCATGATGGCACAAATAAAGCTCCAGGAATGAAAAAAATAATAATAATCTTGCAAAACTGACCTGACATTTCTATAGAGGGGGATTTATAAAAATAAAATAAAAAGTTCATGCATTGTTTTAGAAATGTGAGTATTTGCCATCTGTGCACATGTAATGATGTATACTACAGTTGTAGTAGTATAAGGAGAGATCAGTTTTACTGATCAGTTTTATACACTAGATTATTTCACAAGTTCTCTCTTTTTAAGGAATTTACAAATAACTTGTGTGGTCAGATGAGATGTAACAGGCATGAAATGCTAATTTATGTTGGTTCAGCAGAACTGAACCATTTATTTAACAGAATCATAAAATTACATCAACCATGTGTAACGGATTGGTTCTTATCAAATTTCTTATAAACTTAACGTCAACAGATTCAATTTTGGAACAACAAAACAAGTAATGAGATGACATATTAATTTATATATGTAGGCAAATATTTCTTAAAGTCTAGTTACTGGCAAAAAATAAGGAAGAAGTTTAAGTGAGGAGGAGGATGGAAGATGGAAAGAGGGAGTGAATTATCTTGAATGTTTACAACCAGGAACATAGAAGCTCTTCTGTGGCATCAGCTAGACTCCCGTCCGCATTGAACAACAACTTTTTACCTGTAGTGAAGATTCTGGGTCCCCAAACTCAGGTAAAGCGGGTCAGCCTTAAACAATGTATGGATGGTCCATCCGGCTAACGTTTTAACAGGCTTTCATCTTATTCACTCTCAAGAAGGCGTTAAAATGACATCAGTGGAAGAGGTCAAGAGGTTAGATTATGTCAGAAAAGGAAGGATAAAATTGTTAAAATCAAAAAAGGCGTTCAATACAGAACAACTGGACTTTATTTGTAACAAACAAGACGTTTCGCTCATCATCCGATAAGCTTTCTCAATTGGAGTCTGTGAGAGGGAGAGAGAAGTTATAAGCAAAGCTGGGCCACTGGTGCACACCAAACTAGGTAAATTGGAAGCTAACACACACACATACTTGGGATAACACGTGCCTGTGACCCATTCAAAGTTCAGCTCTGCTTTCACACACTGAACTTTGAATGGGTCACAGGCACGTGTTATCCCAAGTATGTGTGTGTGTTAGCTTCCAATTTACCTAGTTTAGTGTGCACCAGTGGCCCAGCTTGCTTATAACTTCTCTCTCCCTCTCACAGTCTCCAATTGAGAAAGCTTATCGGACGATGAGCGAAACGTCTTGTTTGTTACAAATAAAGTCCAGTTGTTCTGTATTGAACGCCTTTTTTGATTTTATCATGTCCTGGACGACTGAGAATCTACACCAGCATAAAAGTGTTAGTTTTTAGGCGCCAGCTTTTATGACAAAAACTGATTAAAAACTGTCTTAACACTTTAAACAAAACACTGTTGACCTGTCACTTTGATTAAAACAACGTCATTCAATTATCAACATTTGAAACTGATGACAATAACATAACATTAGATTATTCTTTTGATTATTAATTAGGACAGGAATAAAGAGCCTCTTGTTGACGTGATTATTGTCCTGAATTCAAACGAAATGAGATAAACAGTATCACTGTTCTTTAATGAAGGTTCCAGAGAAAAAGTGCACCATTACACATTTATATTAAGAGGATGAATTAAACAGAGTATTTGACTATCAAACATTGGATTCAATAATGCTCACTTAACACAAGGTTATTCATTTGATATATTTGAATGAACACAAGAAGTCTCTTGTTGATTTAAATTTGTATCTTGATTAAAATTAATGTAATAAAATGGTGTTAATGTCTGTTTTACTGAGAGGATCAGTAAAAAGTGTTTCAGAGAGATGAAGGTGTATCACTACACACAAAATCCTGCATCCAACTTGACTGACACCATGCTTGCTGATTTGACACTTCCTCATCACCAAAAGAGACAATGGTCTGTCTGTGTCTTGTGGAAAACACTCTTTTCTTGTGGTCTCTTATTTAAATGCACACATGATCCTCTTTTGTCATGAGGTCTCTTCTATTTTTCTAAAGATAAAAAAAGGACAAACATGATCAGAAACAAAACATACCTTCAACACAAGGTTTCAGGTTTTAAAAACAAAAACAACTTAAATAATTGGTTTATTTAATTAGAAAAAGAGTGGGTGAACACAGTCACTTTGCTTACTGATCCTCTATGCAGGTTAATAGATCATTCCTTAAAAACAGATACGTGACTTTCTGAAGTAACAGGACATGTTTTAAATTTAATTAAAAAGCCTTCTCTTAGACTCGTACAGTCATGCTTTTTATTTATATATTATTCCACTTGCAATATAAAGAAACACAGTCGAATGGATCTAAATTTAGGCCAGTGTCAGTGTCAAAATGCAGACAAGAGTCCAACAAGAACCCAACGATGACCAGAACAGGTGGATCAGGGATTATTATGAAATCCAGACAAAGGGCTGAGGAAAAGCAGGTAAGTAAAGTAAGACTGTGAAATGGTAATTACTGACTGAAAACAAGGGTGATAAATACAAATAAGCAGGTTTTTAGTAAAGCTGGGTGTGACTACTGCTGGAATTAAAATGAAAAACCAAACATGAAACATGCTAAACTCCAGAAACCAACACAAGCATTCTCATATTAGTACAACTGGAGATGAATGTGTTTCATATATTCAGTATTTGTTTATGCTGCGTGAAGCAGGATCGTTTGAAGCCTGGATCATGCTACATCAGATAGTTGGCTTTTGTGTAAAAGTTACGAACAGTTACATTTATTTGTAGTAAATATTACTTTCAAGGTCACATGTGCCGATTAGTAATTGAAGTAAAGTATGTGTTGAGGAGGACTCCATGCTACTTCCACACTAAATTGAACTCATTGTCTGTCAAACTAATTGGCATACAGGCATTTTTGTGCTGGCCAAGGTCAATAAGCTGTGGTGGCCATCTTCAATTTGTTTTTCCCTAAAGTTAATGATTTGCCTCTATTGATTAATTTCTGAGAGTTTCACTAAACTCTGTCTTTTGGTTCTTGAGATATTTTGCTAACAGTACAGAAACAGAAATGAGCAAATACATTATCACCTTTGGCAACAGACAATGAAAACGTTGAGATGGTTCATTTAAATGCTAGTTTATAAACCTTCACATTGCCGTCAAGATTGCATTACAAACTTACAATTAAAAAAAATCAGTGAGTTTTTGAAAATGCAGATAGATGTAGCACTTCTGATACAACCTTGAACACTTTCAGTGTAACACAAAACTGGCACCAATATAAAATTTAATAAAGCAGAGGTCACAAAGAACCATTATACAATATTTGGTTGATTTAACACAATATAAATCTGTCTAACAAGGCTGAGCCAGGTCCAGACATACTCTTCTTTTTTGAAATGCTTTGACTTTTATCCAAAAATCTTCTTCAGTCTGAGGAGCTGCAACAAACTCAGTCTTATAAACAGCACCTTCTCATAGTGGATCAACCTGTCATGATCATTACTTTCTGCCATGCCCACTTCCCCGCCGCTAATCAGCACTCATGTTTAAGAACCCCCTCCACTCCACGTCTCTGCCAGATTATTGAACCCTTTATGGTACTAGATGTACAGCGTTTCACGCACATTCTTGTCTGATTCTCTTGTCTTGACCTCACACCCATCTTTTGGATTCCCTGCTCTGCCTCCCCTCACCTGGTATTGTTCTGCTCTTCTGATCAGGTAATGACTACTCCTTCTGGCCAACTGATACTGAACTACAGATTGACCTCTGAATTTGTTTTTTGGACCTCTGACTTCCCATGCTTGATCCCTGCTTTGTCTTTCGGACCACAATCCTAGATTGCTCCGCTGCCTATATTAACCACAGCATTGAAGGCCTTCCTCTGCAGCTGCTCTCCTATTAGTTACTGTGAAATTATCTTACCAAGCTCCAACAGGTGGTTCCCACCTCACCTGCCTGAGAAGGTTTGTTTCCACAACTGGATCCAGACTCCCACCCGCAACTGCAAAACAATAAATTGTTTGACCATTCTTGTTGTCGGCTGAATTGTTTAATAAAAAAAACTGGTCTATATCACAACCAGTTTGCTAGTGACAGACAAAACTAGTTGCTCACATGCAAAAGGAGGACCATCAGACTAACAGCTGATCATTTACCTACCTGGATTATTGCGCATGCAGCAGAACATAAATCCACTTTAATCTTGTCCCCATTCTGACTCACCATTAGCTCATCTACAACAGGTAATATATTATTCATTCATAGTTTATCCACATAATTCCATTTCAAAATATCTGAACTATTTCTTAAAGGGGACCACACATGCAAAATTCACTTTTTAATGTTTTTTTTACTCAACTTTGGGTATTTACTTCATAAAAAAACAGTCCTTGTGCCAAAAAAATGCACCCAGTGGTTTATTTACTCTGAGTAGATTTATTTTACTGTGATAATTACGTTTCGTTTTAAAATACTCTCGCATGTGACGTCACAAGCGAGAGGACAACCCACCTCAAACCAGAGTCCAGCCCCTCCCCTAGCAACCCCTGGTGCGGCTCAACCCACTTCAGTAAAATACACGTCACGGTTGCCGAGCAGTTTTGGAGCTGACCCGGCGGTCATTTATTTATTTATTCATTTATTTAGCCCCCGGGGGGGCCAGCCACGCAGCACATCTTGAGTAAAACCAGAATGTTTTATTACCTTGTTTGAACTCTGTCTCGTTGAAACTGTGCACACACACACTCTCGCGGGGCGACAGTCTGAAACGTACAAGCACCACTGATCGATATACTTTTCAGATTAGCAATTTATTTATTTTAAGAATACCTTTCACTTCATCAAAATCTAATCAAAACTCCAGCGTTCTAAAAGTAGGTGGTTGTATGTATTTCTTATACGATGAAGGACTGCTGTTGTTCAACTGCGCCTGTAGGTCAGCGAGTTAAATCACTGGTGTTGCACCCAAAGGACCGGGGTTTGCTTCCCGGCCACGGCATCTTTTTTTTGTTTTGTTTCGGAGAGATCGGGCTGCAGTGAGCTGCTGGCTTTTGAGGACCGTGTGGGTCCGGTCAGAGGTTGCCTCATACGGATAAATTAACTGGAAACACTCTGTGAACTTTGCGTGTGTCTGGATTGGATGTGCAGCCGTGGATCAAAGCGCCGCATGCAACTAGGAGCTACGCGGGCTGTTTGTTACCGAAGGAGGAGGAAGAGCTAATTTTAGCCTCGGATTCGGGAGGGCATGATAAAAGAAGCAGCTAATGGCGGCGCACACAAACAGCTTTCGGTAAGTTATCTTAAGCTAGCACTAACAGTAAGTCAAACGAGTAATAAAAAAAGGCTAATTTTAAAACAACAACAGATTTGAGATACTGGCAGTTACAGAGGGCGGAGACAGAGTTTTGACGGGCGTGGACTTCAGAGCTCATTATCATAAACAGGTCGTTTAGAACGGAAGTTAGAAATGGCAGAATTAAAAAGGGTATAATTTATTATCTAAGAATTATTTTGTGTATTAAATTGAATGAACGGGGTCTGGATAGCACACAGACATGCCATAAAAAAAAACAATAAAAAAAAACATATGAGGTCCCCTTTAAACAGACAAGCCTGACTTGATAATAGTTACTAAGAACTACTTGGTCTAATCTGTTCTTCACTCTAAAGCAGCGCAAAAAACATTAGCTGTTTTGAAAGTTAATTGTTATGTATGTACGTCCAGATAACAAGACTTCTCTGGGTATCATTCTTGTTATTCTTGGAAAGGCAGAATGAAATGGAAAGTTATTTTTCATGAACTCATTTGATTTGCACTTTTGACTTGATATTTGGTTGGTATGTGATAACCCGGAGTGTGTTTCTGCTGCTGAAAGCTGATCATGAATAAGTCAGCACTGTCAAAATGTTTATTTATTCATTCATGAACCTCTTCAGTACTCTTCTCAGTGGGACTGACTTCTTGGTATTCCCAGTGCTTTCAAAAAATAAAACAAGTGTGATTATTTGTCTTTATTTATGTTTTTCACCATCCCATCTGTTTTTTTTCTCCTTGAAGAATTTCATTAGAGTACTTTGAGGAGATTAGACTGGCATCTGGACAAATTACGGCTGAGGTATGAAATAGGTTCAATCAAAACTGTTTAGCCAATCTGTAGAAGGGTTTCAGGCTGCTGGATAACTCATAGATGTTCTTTGGCTGATGTCTCACTCCTAAATATTCCAGTGGATATTTATTAATCAAATTCCTCTCTTGGAGTGACTCTTCCGTTCACTGCCACCTGAGCCGTTTGGCTCTCAGGAAGTGAGAAATGCCTATAATTGGAATTAACTGGAGTGTTTTGTGTGATAGAGACAGGGCACTAGATTATGGGGGTATGTGAAGTGGGAGTTTGCTAAGTCAGCATTTCTGCAAAGCATCTCACATATTGGAAAGCAATATACATGATTCAAACAAAGAATTATAATCAGCAAATATCTAAGCTCTATGCATTCCTTCCTGCAGGCTGCAGAGACACCAGCTGGCAGCTGCTTCATTTGAATAAATCAGATAGATGGTTTTAAGTGCTGGACTGAAGATAACAATGTATTTCCTAGATAAGGTGTTGAATTTTCCTCAGAGAAAAAAATCTAGATCACTATCATATGCTGGCAAAGGGTGAAAGGTGGGTGATAATCCAACAATGTTATTTCGGGTCATCTGGAAGGTTTCTTTTTTGTGCTGAGACGTTTCGTCCATCATTCATTCAACCTTTATTTATACAGGCAAATCTCACTGAGCCTCACAGACTCATTTACAAGAGACCTGATTTTACCAAAGATATGACAACAGTAGACAATCATAAAAAGGCATATGAATTGTCATCCAACAGACTTCTTCAGTCTGTGGAACCATGAAACAAAACTGAAAGTTATGCACCATAACTCATGTTCCCTGAAGGAAGGGAACGAAGTGCAACACTATTGCTATGGGAAATTGCACCCAGCGCGATTACCTGAAGGAATACAATCACGCCTTAACGGCAGGGGGTGTCAGCATCACCCCAGAGACCCCGCCCTCTGGGTACTTAAGATGCGGACGCCCATCCTACTTTCTCCAAAATGCACTTCACCGAGCTTCAGCATTGAAAGGGCCAACTGTGTTGCACCTCGTTCCCTTCCTTCAGGGAACATGAGTTATGGTGCATAACTTTCAGTTCCCTTATCAGTCAGTCACTCTGGTGCAACACTATTGCTATGGGAACGTAATTCATTCACGCCCTTGAAATGCTCAGTAAAATGCATGCTTGTGTGAACATCTGCCTTTATACATTAGGCATCACTTGACCGCTCTCTATTGTGTGCCAGAGAGGACAGCCTGAGTGACGTCAGACACAGTAACGTCCAAATTGTAATGTTTTGCAAACGTGTTCGTTGAGCTCCAGTTCGCAGCTGCACAGATGTCTGCAACTGGCACACCCTTGAACAGTGACCACGAGGTAGCCAAGCCTCGAGTAGAATGGGCACGTACCCCAGAGGGCACCTGTTGACCTTTGCTACTGTACGCCCTCTTAATGGCCTCAGTCACCCAGTGTGAGAGGCATTGCTTTGACAGGGCCCTGCCAGTAGCTGAGACTGCAAAACACAGAAACAGTTGGTTTGTTTTCCTCCAATCAGCTGTTTTTTCAATATAAGCACTTAAGGCCCTAACGGGGCAGAGTGCTCTCAGTCTTTTCTGTTCCTCAGTGAGGACATGAGCAGGAGGAAATGAAGAGAGTTCAAAGTCCAAACTTCTGGGATTCAGAATCAGGACCTTTGGGACATATGTAGAGTTAGGCCTTAGGGTGACCTTTGACCCATCAGGGGCAAACCTGGTACACATAATAATAATAATAATAATGAATTTAATTTATAATGCACTTTTCATTAATAAAAATCTCAAAGTGCTACAAAGTGTAACAAAGCAAAGATCAAAATAAAACAAGTGATAAAATCAAATAAAATCAATAATAATATCGACTAAGATCAAAGATAAAATCATGTGGATGCAGATTAGGCTTGCTTAAAAAATAAATAAAATAAAACAAGTGATAAAATCAAGTAAAATCAATAATGATATCAGCTAAGATCAAAGATAAAATCATGTGGAGGCAGAATAGGCTTGCTTAAAAAGAAAGGTCTTTATGCTGCTTTTAAAGTCAACCAGTGACTGTGGAGCTCTCAGGTCGTCAGGGAGGGAGTTCCACAGGCGGGGGGCAGCCACACAGAATGCTCGGTCTCCCATGGTCCTCAATTTGGTCCGAGGAATATGAAGTAAATTACTGTTCTGTGATCGTAGAGACCGGGTGGATGAATATGGTGCAAGAATGTCCTTTAGATAGTCAGGTGAAGTGCCGTGCAAGCATTGATGGGTAATGAGAGCAGTTTTGTACTGAATTCTGTAGGTGACAGGAAGCCAATGGAGGTTATGGAGAATGGGTGTAATATGTTCAAATTTACGAACTCTCAACAGAATCCTTGCTGCACTGTTTTGAATGTATTGAAGTTTCTGAAGGTTTTTGCCAGGGATACCAATAAACAGGGAGTTGCAGTAGTCGAGCCTGGAGGAGACAAAGGCATGGACGAGTTTCTCAGCATCAGGAAAAGTCAGAGATGGGCGAAGTCTGGAGATGTTTCGAAGATGGAAGAAGCAGGTTTTGGGGATGGTCACGTGACCCGGACCAATATGGACGCTTAGAAGTTTGCTCTGCCCCAGGACTCTACTAATTTTCCGATTTTCTACCTCTGACACTTATATTTTGTAAGATATCGAAGATGCCGAAGCCACAACGAGACAAGGAATTTCCTATCTTTACATCGACGGGCAAAACAAGAGCCGCTCAGCAGCAAATACGCGAGGCTAGCGAGGCAGAGCTAGCTGTTGCTAGCCCACCGGAGCTAGCGTCTGCAAACCAAACTACCATGGAGCAGATTTTGGCCGAATTAAAATCTGTGTCTTCCAGGGTAAATGGAATGGATGAAAAGGTTGGCGCCCGTCTCGATGGCATTGATGGCACTCTGAGTGAGATAAAGGTGTCCATTACCTCTGTGGAGGACTCCCTCTCGTCTTTGGCCAGTCGAGCGTCACAGCTGGAGAAGCGCGTAGAGGAGGCTGAGGAAAGGATTTCTGCTGCGGAGGACCACTCGGAGGACCACAGCTCTCGTTTAGCCTCCATGGAAAAGACGGTGGAGCGTCTCTTGCTGAAAGTGGATGATTTGGAGAACCGTGGCCGCCGCAAGAACGTGAAGATCATCAATCTTCCCGAAGGGACGGAGGGCTCTGTCCCCTTGGTGGATTTCCTCCAGTCAACTCTTCCAGCTCTGGTTGGTCTTCCTCCCGACTTCCCTTCACTGGAGATCGAGCGGGCCCACCGGGCTCTGGCCCCCACCCCCGACCAGGGCAAGCCTCCGAGGAGTGTGCTGGTTCGGTTTGTGAAATTTTCACAGCGGGAGGCTGTTCTTAGAGCTGCTTTGAAGAAACGGGATATCCAACATGGCGGCTCCCAGCTGCGCTTCTACCCCGATTTGTCCTCCGAGGTCCTGCGTAAACGACGTGAGTTTGACACCGTGAGGAGAGCTCTGGCTCAGCTTAATAAGTACCGTGGATTCGCTTATCCAGCTCGCCTCCGGTGTCTGCATGAGGGTCGGATTCGCCTTTTTGACACTCCGGAGTCGGCTACTTTGTTTCTGGACTCGATTAAGTAAGGTAACTTTTCGTTCTCCATTGCTTTTCCTGTTCTTGATGACGAAGTAGAAAGTCGGACATCTTGCTCAGTTCTCTCTGACTGTTCCATCTTTTTCACATTAAGTTCTGGACTATGAAAACATGTTTAAACAAAGAATCATTTCATTTCATACATTTTAGGGTGCGTTGGACTATATTATGGCATTTAAATGCTCTCTCTTTTTTCTATTATAGAGACTGGACACAGAAAAATAATTTAATTTTATTTCATACATTTTAGGGTGTGTCGAACTATATTATAGCATTTAAATGCTTTCTGTTCTATTGTAGAGACTGGAAGCGAATAGTGATAAGGCAATGCGTGCTGGTACTGGACTTTTATTCGCTTACCCATGCATCATTATTATTTCACTTTATTAATATTTCTATATTTTTGTACACATCTTATTTTCCTAGTTTTTTATTTAATGGAGAGAGGACTGTAGGTGGTTAATATTTATCCTGGGGCATTGATGCGGTTTTTGGGTGTCCTGTTTGTTTCTGTGATCACACTGTTCAGATATAGCTTTGTTAAGTTAAACTTAGGTTTTATAGTGACTTCTTTTGGGATGTTTTTTTCCTGCCAATTGGGGGCAGGATGTGGGTGGGTATGTGCTGTTTGTCATGGGGTTTTGTCTTGTTTTGTTTGTAGCTGCTCCACAATAATTCTGGTTTTCTCCCCTTCATGTCTCCTTTTGGTCTCAGTACTTCATCCATTTTCTTTTAATATCATTTATTGTACGCTAAGTCAGTATGCCTCGGCCACTTAGTCTCATTTCCTGGAATGTCCAGGGACTAGGTCATGTAATTAAGAGGAAGAAAATTTTGACTTTTTAAAAAAAACAGCAAGTTGATATTGCACTCCTCCAGGAGACTAGGCTATCTGATATGGAACATCTGAAACTAAAAAGAGATTGGGTGGGCAATGTTTATTTTTCTTCTCACCCGCAGAACAAAAAGGGCTCAGCCATCCTCATTAATAAGAAACTCCCCTTTACTTTGGTGTGTGAGGAAAGAGACTTGGAAGGTAGATTTATTCTGATTAAGGGTTTAATTGCTGGCCAATCTATAACCATACTTAACGTTTATGCCCCTAACAATGATTCACCTAATTTCATTTCGCAAATAATTTTACTGTTTAACCAGCATTGTGACGGTCTGGGCTTGCTGGCGGGCGACTTCAATTGCATAATGAATGCGGGTTTAGACAAATCCTCCTTGGCACCTGTATCCAACCCTAAAGCCTCCTCTGCTCTTAGAGAACTAGGTTCAGACATTGGGCTGATCGATGTGTGGCGTCAACTGAACCCTAAAGTAAAAGACTACTCTTTTTATTCACATCCTCATAACTCATACTCTAGAATTGATTATTTTTTTATCCCAAAAAGTTATTTACACTCTGTTCTGTCTTGCTCTATGGGTTCAATTGCCCTTTCAGATCATGCCCCTATTTATTTACAACTTGATTCCGCTTTTAATACTGTGAGGACTCCCATCTGGAGATTTAATACCTCGTCCCTGAACAATAACCCTTTTTGCACCTTTGTTAAGAATGGTCTTTTACAGTATTGGTCTGACAATGAATTCTCCCCAGTTTCTTCTGCCATGATTTGGGATGCGGCCAAGGCCACCCTACGAGGGCAGCTCATCTCTTACAGCGCTTTTCAGAAAAGAGTTCTGGAGGAAAATAGAAAAAAACTGGAGAACGAGGTGTCTAGGTTGGAACATATACATAAACAGTTTCCTACATCAGGGAATCTCAAGACTTTAATCGCTGCTAGAACAAAACTAAATATGGACCATACTCGCCATGCCCAGAAGCTGTTACTTTATACTAAACAGAAATATTACGAATTTGGTAATAAGTCAAGCCGTTTGCTTGCCTATCAATTAAAGAAACAAATTAATGATCGTTCTATTAACAGGATAAGAACATGTAATGGGGACGTTACTTGTGATCCATCTGCTATTAATAACACCTTCAAGGATTTTTATAAAACTCTCTACACGGCTGGTAAAACCGAGTCAGATATTGGTTCCTATTTAGATAGTATTCCCCTGCCCTCAATTTCAGAAGAGGCTGGCTCTGCCCTTGATGCTGCCTTTACACCTGAGGAGGTCTGGATGGCAATCCAATCGATGCCGAACGGAAAGTGTCCTGGTCCAGATGGATTCCCACTGGAATTTTATAAGAAATTCTGGCCCGAGATCCATCCCATACTTTTACCTGCCATAAACGACATATTAGTAGAAGGGGTTCCTCCGTCCTGGAATTTGGCCTCCATCAGTTTATTGCTGAAGAAAGATAAAAATCCCTTGGATTGCACATCTTATAGACCTATCAGTCTCCTTAATGTTGACTACAAAATTGTTGCCAAGGCGCTGGCGCGGAGACTAGAAAAAATTCTTCCAACTATAATAAACCCTGATCAGACGGGTTTTGTGAAATCTAGATATGGAACAGATAATGTGCGTCGTACACTGAATGTCATTCATTATCTTAATCAGCATAAAGACCCTGCTCTGATTGTCTCTCTCGATGCAGAAAAGGCCTTTGATCGGGTAGAATGGCCCTTCTTATTCTCTGTCTTACAGAAATTTGGGATGGGGCCTAATTTTATTAACTTGATTAAAGCCTTTTATTCCAATCCAGTGGCCATGGTAAACACTAACGGTTTTCTGTCGGATGGTTTTCCTGTTCAGAGGGGTTGTAGACAGGGGTGTCCCCTGTCACCTTTGTTGTTTACGTTGTTCATTGAACCTTTAGCGGAGATTATTAGATCCAGCACAGACATATCTGGAATCAGAATAGGTGGAGATAACCATGTGATTTCTCTTTTTGCGGATGATGTCCTTTTATACTTGAAAAACCCAGATATATCAATCCCGGCGGTACTTAGCTCCATAGATAGGTTTGGTGCACTTTCAGGTTATAAGATTAATTTGGGTAAGTCTGTTGCTTCTCCTTTCAATATTCCTCAAGATATGGTGCTTCAGTCTACCTTTCATATGTCAGAAAAAGGGTTCAAATATTTAGGCATCTATATCACTCCTGCATTGAAAGACTTATTCTCATTAAACTACTCCTCCCTAGTTCTGAACATT
>JBBPBX010091088.1:0-13998 GCA_038048925.1 Garcialebias charrua
GCAAGCCTGTGCAGCATTCAGTTTGTCCCCCACCCCGCAGTTTCACCCCGCTCCTCCCCGCTCCTCCCTCCCTCCCTCCCGCTCAGTGGGTATAAATTGCGCACGCGCGTAGAGGAAGCAGCTAGAAACAAACATGTCTGCCGTCTGGAAGTTTTTCACCGTGTGTGAGCAGGATTCAAAGTTTGCAAACTGCAAAACATGCGAAGAAAAAGTACCTCGTGGAGGAAGTATGACGAAGGCTTTCAACACTACAAACCTAATTCGTCATTTAAAGACCAAGCACTTGGAAGAGTTTGGTGAGTTTTCGCGTCTCGCAGCAGAGAAGACACGAGGAGCAGCAGCACTCGGACGACAGCTAACGCAGCCCACACTTGCTAACACTCGCCCGTACGAGCGTGACGGGCAGAAAGCTAAACAAATAACCCGAAAAATCATAGAATTCATCGGGCTAGATGACCAGCCGTTCTCAGTGGTGGAAGACACCGGGTTCCGCCGACTGCTCTCTCACGTGGACCCCCGCTACGTGCTACCGGGGCGGAAATATTTTACAGACGTGGCCCTGCCTGAGCTCCACCAGACTGTTTACTCTCACGTCGAAAGCCTGCTTAAAGTCGCTGTCTCGTCCTCTGTGAGTTTCACAAGTGATATATGGAGCTCGGATGTAAGTCCTGTGTCGATGCTAAGTTTAACTGCTCACTGGATTGATCCAGATTTTAAACCACAGAAAGCTGTTCTTCATGCCCAGGAGTTTTCTGGCTCCCACACTGCTGTAGCGTTAGCAACCACATTTGAGAAAATGTTTCAGACATGGAATATTCCAAAGGACAAGATACACGTGATCTTAAGAGACAATGCCAGAAACATGGTGAAAGCTATGACAGACTCTGGATTACCAAGTTTAGGGTGTATGGCACACACCCTGCAGCTGGCCATTCATGACGCAGTGCTGTCGCAGCGCAGTATAAATGACATTATTGCTAAAGGGAGACGCATTGTGGGGCACTTCAGACACTCTCCCTTAGCATATGCAAGACTTCAAAGTGTACAAAAACAACTGGGCCAGCCCACCAAAAGACTGCAGCAAGATGTGAGCACTAGGTGGAACAGCACCTTTTATATGCTCCAAAGTCTCCTTGAGCAAAAAAGAGCATTACGTGTTTATGAGTCTGACTATGAGCTACCTGCTACTTTTTCATCTGCACAATGGGAGTTGATTGCAAATATAATAACAATCCTGGAACCTTTTGAAGAGCTCACAAAAGAAATATGCTCATCCAAAGCCTCTGCTTCTGATGTGATACCCTCTGTGATTGTTTTAAAGCGTATCCTGGCCAAAGAAGCTGTTACAGATCAAGGTAAGACTTTGAGATTTATTTTAGTAATGAAAAGTGGAAGTGCATTATAAATTGAATTCATTTCTTTTTTTTATTATTAAGGTGTGAAGACAACGAAGGCCACACTGCTGGAATCTGTCACCAAAAGATTTGCTGACATTGAAGATGAGCCCCTCTACAGTTTGGCAACACTCATAGACCCAAGGTTAGAAACATAAATAAATAAATTCCCAAATAAATAATGTTTTGAAAAAATAGTACACATAAATTTTTTAATAAAAAATGTATGTGTATTATTAAAACATTATTTATTAATGTTTTTATTCAGAAGTGGCCAGAAACAAAGAGTTCTGTTTAAAGTTATTATTCTCCTCTTCCCCATTCAAGGTACAAAGACAGAATGTTTTCAGAAGGACTCAAGACCAAAACACAAAGACTGCTTGTTGGTCTGTTGACAGAAGCCGCTGAAAGGAACGCAAACGAAGCACCTGAAGATGCCAAAACAGGGGAGCCAGTAGCGAAAGTTCCACGAGCAGGATCGTTGTCTTCAATGTTTGGAGAAATCATGGCAGAAGAAACCGTGCAGCAGGATCACGCAGACGGTGCATCACCATCAGAGATGATTATCTACCTCGCAGAGCCACCCATCGCTAGAAGTGCATCACCATTGGAATACTGGAACATTAATAAGATACGGTTTCCTGAACTTGCTAGAGTAGCAAGAGCTTACCTGTCTGCACCCTGCACAAGCGTGGAGAGTGAGCGCTTATTCAGTGCTGCATCCAACATTGTTGATGAACAGAGGAATAGACTCAAGACTGAAAAAGCTGAGATGCTCCTGTTTATTAAGAAGAATCTTCCCGCAATGCTCACCACCACCAACTCATAAGGAGGAGTTATGATTCTTAATACCGTGTGTGTGTTCACCATTGTTAAGGTCTTTAAGAGACCATATGTTCATTAAAGCTGCACTATGTAACTTTCTAGTGCAGTGTGTAACTTTTCTCAAAAAATAATTTCAACATATTTCTTCACTCTGTCACAATCTACTGACAGACTGATGTTAGATAAAGTAATCTCTGAAAAAAGTATAGTCCCCTTGCTTTTTATCAGCATAAAAACACTAAAAACACAGTAAAGGACGGGTCAATCTGTGTTTGTAGTGTTTTTATGCTGATAAAAAGCAAGGGGAATAGTTTTTTTTTTCATAAATTTCTTTGTCTAACATCAGTCTGTCAGATTGTGACAGAGTGAAGAAATATGTTTAAATTATTTTTTTTAGAAAAGTTACACACTGCAATAGAAAGTTACATAGTGCAGCTTTAAGTTGCTTGCAAATGTTGTATTTTAGTTTTTTATATGAAGTAATAGATGTGTTTAAAAAAAAAACAACAAACCTTTTTTTTATTCAACGTTTATTTTTTTATTCAAAGTTAGTAAGGTAAACAAAACATTTTTATTTGATAATGCAGTTCAAAATCACTATTAGTTTTTATTTACTTTGTTACAAAGTTACATAGTGCAGCTTTAAGTAGCAACTGGTATGGGGTATTTTAGTTTTTTATATGAAGTAGAGTAGATGTGTTTTTTAAAACAACAATAAAAAACCTTTTTGAAAGTTTTTTTTTATAGTAAGGTAAACCAACATTTTTCTTTGATAATGCAGTATATAGTTTATTTACTTTGTTTTCTGAAATAAATGATTAAAGATATGTTTTTGTCTGAATGGTGATTTTATGGTTCTGAAAAGAACATGAGTGCTGCTTCTGGCTACAAGATCTGAAAAGTTTTCAGATCTTGTAGCCAGAAGCAGCACTCATAAATTACAGGTAAGCCATTTGATCGGTGATCGGTGATCGGTTTATGTGATCGGCTCACATATAGGCAATCGGTTTTTTGATCGGTATCGGTGATCGTCACACATAGGTGATCGGTATCGGTATCGGTTTCAAAAAACCTGATCGGCACATCCCTAATTGGTAGCCGAGCCTCTCGTCCAAACATTAACAAGTAAGGCGAGTATCCTGTTGCTTCATTTTGAGTGCAGTTGTAAGCGTGAACCAACTGACTTATCTTTTGACTCCACTTGTTCTTTTGCTTCGGCTCAAGGGTTCCAAGCATCGATAGAAGTGTACGGTTGAATCTTTCGGGCTGGGGATCTCCTTGCGGATGATAGGGAGACGTTCTTGACTTACGGATCCCAAGCATCTTTAAGAGGTCTTTGATCAGTCTACTTTCAAAATCCCTCCCTTGGTCTGAATGTATTCGTGCTGGGAGTCCATAATGCACGAAGTAACGCTCACAAAGAATCTTTGCCACCGTGGCAGCCGTTTGATCCTTAGCCGGGAAGGCTTGGGCATACCGCGTAAAATGATCTGTCACAACTAGGATGCTGGAAAACCCCTGCGAGTCTGACTCAAGTGATAGAAAATCGATGCACACAAGGTTGAGCGGGCCTTGACTTGTTATCTGATTTAAAGGAGCAGCTCGCTGCGGAAGTGATTTACGAGTGATGCATCTTCCACAGTTTTTTACATATTGCTCAACCTGAGCTCCCATCTTGGGCCAATAGAACCTGTCACGGACAAGTCCAAGAGTTTTTTCCACTCCCAGGTGCCCAGATTCGTCATGGAGTGATTTTAACACCATGGAGACATGTTCTGTAGGGAGCACTATCTGGTGAATTTCATCTCCAGAAGATCTCTTAACTTTTCTATAGAGCAAACCCTCTTTGATGACAAGTTTACTTGCCTCTCTGTTTAGCAAGTTAGCCACAGTGTTATCCCCTGGTGAAAATGGCGTGCCCTGCCAAAGTGATTGCTTAATGGGAGCGATTGCTGGGTCTGCATCCTGGGCTTGAATGATATCGTTGTGGCTAAGTCGCATCAAACAACCCAGATCGAGGCGAACTGGATAAGCGTAGCAGGCAGGAATGCCTTCAGGGGAAACTCCTAGAGACTCTGCGACTGTGATTGTCTCGTCACAAACTTTTGGTGTGTTGATCTGCTTACACAATGCTTTGACACTTTCAGGTGGCACAGTTTGCCAGTCTTTATCTTCTGTTGGTAAGGGGTTTCGTGATAGCGCATCAGCGTCGATGTTGTGAGCCCCTAATCTGTACTGCAATGTGAAATTGTATGTTGAAAGGGCAGAGAGCCAGCGATGACCAGTGGCATTGAGCCTAGCTGTTGTGAGAATATATGTTAAAGGATTGTTATCCGTTTGTACTTTAAACTGAGCTCCATACAAATAGTCATGGAATTTGTCAACCACAGCCCACTTTAGAGCCAAAAACTCAAGTTGGTGCACCGGATAGTTTTTCTCAGATGCACTCAGCTTCCGGCTTGCGAAAGCCACAGGTCTCAATCCTTCAGGGTGTTCTTGATTCAGGACTGCACCCAGGCCATGCAAACTGGCATCTATGTGGAGGGTATAAGGTTTGGATGGGTCAGCAAACGCCAGTACAGGAGCATTTGTGAGGCAGTGAATGATCTGTTGAAATGCCTCACTGCACGACTGATCCCATCGATCGCCGAAAGGCTCGTTAACCCTGTAGTAGGTTTTGCTTGTCCCTTGATTACCCTTACTTTTCTTTTGTGTGGGAGGATATCCTTTGCATAGTTCAGTAAGGGGTCGGACGATGATGGAATAGTTTTTTATGAATCGCCGATAGTAGCCACAGAATCCAAGGAACGACTGCAGAGAAGAGAGATCAGTTGGCTGCTTCCACTGGGTTACAGCTTCCACCTTTCGGGAGTCGGTAGCAATACCATGCTCAGAGACAATGTGACCAACATAGGTAACTTGTGAACAACAAAACTGGCACTTGTCAAGGGACAGCTTTAGTCCAGCCTCCTCAAGGCGTGTTATAACCTTAAGCAGCCTCTCTTCATGCTCTTCAAGGGTTCTGCCAAACACAATCAGATCGTCCAGGTACACTATGACCTCCAGCAGATGCATATCTCCCACGGCTTTCTCCATAAGCCTTTGGAATGTTGCAGGAGCCCCGGTTATGCCCTGCGGCATCCGTTCAAATTGATAGAACCCCAGAGGACATATGAAGGCTGTTTTTTCCTTGTCCTCTTCGGCCATAGGGATCTGATAGTAGCCACTGCGGAGGTCTAAGACAGAAAACCACTTACTGCCCGTCAGACAGTCTAATGCATCGTTGATCCGTGGCACAGTGTACTGGTCTGGGATTGTTCTGCGATTTAAGGTTCTGTAGTCTACACACATCCGCAGTTGACCATTCTTTTTGCGGGCGAGGACAATGGGAGAAGCGTAGGGACTTCTTGATTCCTTTATGATGCCTGCTGCAAGCAACCCTTGAAGGTGACGCCTGAGATCATCCAAATCGGCTGGAGCAATGCGGCGAGAACGCTCCCGGAAGGGGGTACTGTCAGTTAGGCGGATATGATGCTCCACACCCTTGGCCAAACCTACATCCCATTCATCAGTTGAAAACACATTGGAATGCTGTGACAGCTTGTGTTGTAGTCTTTCTTTCCATTCTTTGCTGATCGCAATGTCACCAAAGTGGAACAAAGACGGGTCAATGGGGGGAACAGTATTGACCTTCGTTCCTGGGGCATCCATCACCATGTCAGCTATATACAGGTGAGCAATAGTGGTGCCCACTGGAATAGCTGTCTGCTTTAATGACTCATTTTGCAGTAGCACCAGAAAACTGTTCTTATCTAGGATTTTAGAGAACAGTACTGTTGGCGGGACCAATACACTTGGTGGAAGAGCAGGTGAGGTAGCACGTTCAGTTATTAGTATGCTGTCTTCTACTTCTCGATTCTCTTTGACTTTACAAATGGCAATGTGCTCTGTGCCAGCAGGAATGATTAGGGGGCCCGGCCCTGTCCACTTTACATCAGCCACAGGTAAGTCTTTAGTATATCTAGTGAGCTCTGGTTTATGGACCGATAAAGAACTTTGTTCCTGCACTTGGACCCTGGCTGAGTGGGCGTGCTCTAAACCTTTTGCTTCTGGGTTCGAGTTGATAGGTTGAATCCCTTTGACATTTGTACCGACCAAGACTGGTACGGTCTCGGAACAACGTGGGTCAGGACACACTAAGGCAAGAACAGGGACGGACTTGAGTTTTTTGGACTTTGATTGCCTAGGAAGCTCCAAATCAATATGAATGTAACCCTTGAATGGGTAGCTGCTCTCTGATTCACTGAGACCCCATATGGCTAGACCAGTAACTGGATGGAGTGGGATGTGCGACAGGTGTTCTGAGTACCAACTGTCAAAGATGATAGTTACTTGGGACCCACTATCCATCAGAGCAGTACAAAGCTTGCCATTGATTTTGACTTTGGCAATAGAAGGAGGTCCAATTAATCCCTCTGGCAAACTATTTGTCCGTACCATGGTAACACTTCTCCTTACATTTGCATTAGTGGGTTTTGTTCTTGCATTGCGGTTTTGTTTCTGGTTTGTCCTTTGTTTTCTTTGCGCCTGTATCAGCTTCTGTATTACTTTGGGGTAGTTCTCTGGGGCTGTGCATTTAGTTGAAAAATGTCCATCATCCCCACACCGATAACAGAAGAAGTCACTCGGGTCCCTTGATGTGAAAGTTCTTTGGGGAACTGGATTTGACTCAAGTTCATCGTGGGGTGGCGCTGTAGCAGGGCTGTAACTGGGCTGAATGGACAGAACAGATACTTGCTTTCTGAGCTTTACAACTTCTTCTCTTAAAGCTTGCAGGCCTTTATCCTCTTCAGTCTCTTTCAGTGTGTTGACTGTGGGCTCAGAGGTTGCAGCAGCATTACTTGGCAGGAATGACGAGGTGGTAAATTCACTCACTTGTGTTCGGAGCCGTTGTATTTCAGCTTTTATATCTTTTATCTCTTTGTCTGGTATTGCAGTGGTACTTTTAGCATACACGGCTTTGGGAGGTTGTAATCTACGACGTGAAGCTTCGTGTTCCTCTTCAAGCCGTATTTCATTCAGCAACTGTAAGAATGAAGGGGGATTTTTCCGGCGTTCTCTCAGTCGAAGATTTAAAATCATTAGATCTGACCGAGTGCCTCCTTTAATGAGCTGGTCTAGACGTGCTTGGTTGGCGGTAGCCGACTGCAGACCACCCTTTTGGACAACTTTATTGAGAACTCGTTCCATGCGTCTCAGGAATTCGGAGAGGGTCTCACTTGGTTGCTGGCATAGCTGTCTGAATGTGAAGTATAAGTCTTCTCCTGTTTCAGGTGTACCAAACGTGTTCTCCAATATTTCGAGGTACTCCATAGCGGTTGCATCAGGGTTATTGAAGCGAACAGCTTGCAATATTTCTAGAGCTGGACCCTTCACACTTTCCATGACTCTCATTTTCATTTCTCTTTCAGGTCGATCAGACTCCTCGATCATTAACCTTGCTTGTTCAATCCAGTTCTCCAATGTTTCTTCCCCTGGAGGTGTGGGTCGCACTCCAGAGAAAGTGCGCAGACGTCTGTAAGGGCTACTCTCACTGCTTGAACGGAGATTAGTCATTTGAAGGACTTCGCCAACTGCTCTGATGATGGCTTCAGGGGTGGATGTTTTAAATGAGGGATCTTGACCTGAGTCTGCGAAAGGTTTACTTCCATTTCCAGGGTTTTGTGGTTCATTTTCCTCTTCTGAAGGTCCAAAGATTCTCCATGGCTCATCAGAACCTTCTGATAAGATGTCCGGCGGGCAGGCTTTAGCATTGACTTTCTGCCTACACTCACATAGCACAGTTAAGCTTTGAGTCTGTGGATCATACATCCGACCTCTCACCCTAACCCGACCAAGTGCCTTGATTGACTGTAGCGTTTCTTCAATGACATTCACCTCTGCCTCTTCTGGGACATCCTTGACCAGTATGGCATACTCTGGGTCAATACCTTCACCCTTACACCAGTGCCTCAACTGAGCCATTCCCCTGACCTTTGCTATAAATCTCTATAGAATTAGTGCTTAGTTAGGTTAGGTTAAGCAAAATGAGCAATATTATTATTATTTTTTTTTAAGTTGATTTAAGTGAACACCTTTAGATCAATAAAACATTTTACGTTTTGCTTACATTTATTTTTTCTGTAAATATATATATATATATATTTTTTTTTATATATATATATTTTTTTCTCTGGGTCAGACAAACTTTTTTTTTTTCACTAATTTTTTCCCCGTACGGGCCACCACTTTCTGTAGCACCTCTGCACACTTTATGCTTTTCACCAAAGAACAACAGTAAATGTCCATGTACATCAATATACACAGTCCTGTACAAAAAGTAACCCAGTCAATTTATTACTCACAACCTCCAGAAGAGTGGGAAAAACGTTGCAGGCCTGTTACAAAAACCCAGAGTTTTTGTAAATCCCAGAGGAAACTTTGAGAACGTTGCAATTCACTCGTCCTCTTCTTCTCCCACGTCCATTGAACGCAGCAGCAGAGCCCGCGAAACTGAAACTCCTCAACTCAAAGCTCGCCAGGACTATTTGCGTCTGTATCCTCTCGTCCCTCCCTTCGCGTCGACCAAGCTCCTCCAACTTTGTCTTAAATTTGTCCTCACCAAGGCGCTTTGTCCAACTTTCTCCCTCTTGAGTCTGTATCTTCTCACTTTTTCCTCTGCTCGTCTGCCCGGCTCGGTTCTGCATCAACCCGGTTCGTCCCGCCTTCCTCTTCCCTCTTCACCAATCACGAGTCACGCACTGGACGAGCAGTCCCAGTGACCAATCAGGAGGCTCACCTACTGGACGAGCAGTCCCAGTGACCAATCAGGTGGCTCAACCAAATAAATACACAGTGCATCTTACGTCAAACTAATACTTCTTCCACATGCAATATTTACATAAAATAATGCTCAATTGATTTACAAAATACAGTTTTATTTACTTAGTAACTATATTTACCCTTAATATTATTTAAATATTAAAGTAAGGGAAAATACAAGTGTATTTCTTTCAGAAACAAGAATATGAAAAACCCATAACTGTCATCAATGTTATGCATTAGTAAATAAATGTTTACTTTTAATATATTTGTGTTTTGTCTTGAATTATGTAAGACTTCTATTAACCTCATTGTTACCTTGTAGAAACCTCAGTTTATCCACTGGGCTACATATGTTTCAGTGTTTCAATGTTTAAATAGTTACTGTTGCACCGAGGGACTGAGAGAAACGAAATTTCAATTCTGTGTATGTCCTGTACATATTGCAGTTCTGACAATAAAGTTGACTTTGACTTGACTTTGAAGGTACAAATTAAGAAAATTAGATCCAAATATTTATCTTTCCCTCTCTCATCCAAAATCAAAGAAGTATAATTCAAAATTATAAACAAATTTTATCCAACCAATGACTTTCTGAGACACAGGTTTAAAATGGATGTGGATAAATGTGTGTTCTGTGAGAAAGTAACTGAGGATTTGGATCATTTGTTTTTCACATGTGATTTTGTACAATCCTTTTGGCAAAATCTTCACCAGTTTATCTGGGATCATGGGAAACATTTAACTAATTTTATCATCCAAGAGATTAAATTTTGGTGTCTTTATTAATGATAATAACATTGACTATGGTATAAATAATGTTCTGCTGTTAGCCAAACATTATATACACAAATGTCGCTTCATTAAAACCGTCCCTAACTTCACACACTGGAAGAATGAGTTAAATTTGTTTTATAAGTCTTTGTGTTTAGTGAAGTCAAAAAATGCTTCTAAGTTGTCATCTTTTTTGAAAACATTTGATGTGTAACATATGCCCTGGTTCTTTATGCTATAAATACAATATGCCCCTTTAGGTAGTTTTTTAAAATTTATTTGTTATTTTCATTCATGTTAGGTTTTCGCTTGAACAGTTTTATTTTTGTTATTTGGTTTGATTTGTTATCTAGATGTATTCTTGTAAAAAATGAAGTGTGAACACAATGTTTATTTTATGGTACTTTTTTTTGTGTTCAATAAATTTAAAAAAAAAGCAACAACAAAAAAAGCATTGAGATTGAGTACATTTCCTGTCTCTGGCCTGCAGCGCCCCTCTGTGGTGACAGAACGTACTGCGTCATGACGTTTTCTCACACTGACGTACTCCTCCGTAGTTACGTCCACACGTGCGCGCTGCTGCTTTCAGTTCTTTTTTACGCCACCGTCCTCCTCGCGCTCTGCATCACTCCTTGACAACAGCAGCGATGGCGGAGCCCGGAGCGACGCATGAAACGACCACGGCAGCACCGACACCGGGCCTCTCCCCGGCGGGCAGCCCGGGCTCGGAGCCTCCCTCCACGGCTCTGTCTCCCACGGCGGGCGGCTCCCAGCGGCTGCTCTTCTCCCACGACCTGGTCTCCGGACGACACCGGGGCTTAATCCGGTTTGGCCTCGTGCGGATGATCCACGGAGAGGAGGACTTCAACTCGGACTCGGACCTCGACGATGGAGGAGGAGGAGGAGGAGGAGGAGGAGGAGGACGGGTCCCGGGCGGCTCGGACACCGAGAGCGCCCTGGACGCCCCGAGTCGGCCTCTCGGTCGAGGGTTTGTTCGAGTCCACTGGTACCCTGAAGGAGCCAAGCAGGACGTGAGGGAGACAAAGGTATGTTGTTGTTGTTGTTTACCTGTTTACACTGACAGCGCGTCACAAACAAGCTGACAGCACACAACCCAGCAGCTAATTGGCTACTAGCATGAAACTAGCTGCAGGCTAGTTAGCAGTAGCTCACGAGCCCAGCTGGACCAGGAGGACACACCGTCCCTCCATCTCTGATGTCACCCCCCCGGGTGCAGGTGCAGATGCACCCCCCCGGGAGCAGGTGCAGGTGCATGCTGGGTGCAGGTGCAGATGCACCCCCCCCCACACACACACACACACATACACACACACACACACACACAGGGAGCATGCTGGGTGCAGGTGCACCCCCCCTGTTTGTGAACTTGCTCCTGTGGATTAGCTCATGTCCAGATGAGCTGGGTGGGACCAGGAGACAGTTCCTCAGGATGTTCAACCAGTAAACATCTGGATGTTCAACCAGTAAACATCTGGATGTTCAACCAGTAAACATCTGGATGTTCAACCAGTAAACATCTGCTGGTTTCTGTTCCTCCTCTGGGAGAATTCTGCTGGTTTTCCTTTTCAGTTCTACTGCACCTTTATTTCTACAGGTTAGTGTCATTGAGCCTCACAAGAGACCAGATTCTAACAAAGAACACATGACAGCATCAGTAGACTAGCATATACAATGAAAAGTAAATGAAGCAACAATATAAAAAAAAAAACACAACTACATTACAAAACTAACAACAGGAACATCTGTGGTGGCTTTTGTCAGGAACTGAACAGATGTTTGAAGTCACTTAGAGAGGTCACGGTCTAGAGCGTCAGATCTTTTTGTAAGATATTCCAGGAAGCAGGAGCAGAGTAGGAGAAGGCCCTTTTTCCAAGTTCAGTCCTCACTGATGGAACACTGCAGGTAATCATGTCCTGAGAGCGCACACTGTAGCTGCACTCACGCAAAGACATGTAGGAGGAGATGTATGAGGGCAGCAGACCAAGAAGTGATTTAAAGATGAAAATGTACCAGTGGAAGATTGTTTGAGGTTAATGACTTCCAGTTGACCTTTGTATGTATTCAGTAAGTAACTGGGAGTTATTCAACCTTTATTTAAACCGGTTAGTCCCAGTGAGTCACGAGGACTCGTTTACAAGACACCTGGAGTTTTTGTTGTTCCTCAATAGTTTTAGATCATTTTAGATTTTTAGGTTCAGCATCTTGTTAAGTACCATAATCTGCTGCTTTTCTATGATCAGTTCATCACCAGAAACTGAAAAAGATCATCTATCCATCCATCTATCCATCCATCCGATGGATGGATGAATAGATGGATAGATGGATGCTCGCTTCTTTTTTTTTGGGTTGTCGAGGTCACTTGTACCCATGTCCAGCCATCACTGTGCGAAGGGGGGGGGACACCCTGGACAGGTCTCCAGTCCATTAAATGGACACAAATGAGACAACCATTCACTCTCTATAGAGACTAGTCAGCCCAACATGCATGTTTTTGGTGTGTGGGAGGAAACTGGAGTACCTGGAGAAAACCCACGCAGCACAGAGAGAACATGCAAACTCCATCCAGAAAGGCCCCCAGTCGGGATTTGAACCTGGGCGACCTGCTTGATGACAGGTGGCAGATTTACCACTGTACCACCATGCCACCCCACAACAAAGTAGTTTTTTAAAGAACCCCATTTAATGTTATTTGAATCTTTACGTAGTTGTTGAAGCTTTTTCAAAGACTAATTTTAAGTGCTTATGAAATCCTTCATGTGCACTGATAGTAGACAGGAAAACTGTTTCTTTTCTTTACACTAGTCTTCATTCATAATTTATGTGGCAGAAGGTAGTGACCTGCTAATTCCACTAATGTTGACGAGTGTGTCTCCTTTCAGATTATTATTTCCAGAGATTTCAGATTAAAATTACAATCTTTTTGGCCACAACTGCTGACAACTAGTTAACGGCCACACAGTTTCTTAGTTTTCTCATTGGAGTTCACAGAGGTGACAGGGGCATGAGGGTGACTAGTACTGTGTCTTCTGTGCCGGTCTGCTGTAGTGAAGAGGGAACTGAGCTGAAAGGCAAAGCTTCTGGGTAGTGACCTAAAGAATGAGATTGCAGATGTAAGTGGTCAAAATGAGTCTTCTCTAGTTTAAACATAGGGGGAGCAGTTCATTTATCCAGGAGAGACTTGGAGCAGAACCACTGCTCCACATCCAGAGGAGCTCGTGGGGGTGGTTCAGGCATGTCGTGAGGAGGCCCTCAGGATGCGTCCATAGGGAGGTTTTCTAGACATGTCCAACCGGGAGGAGACCCTGAGGAAGACTCTGGACAGGATGAAGACACTACATCTCTTGGTTGACCTGGGAATGCCTTGTGATCCTCCTGGAAGAGGTGGTGGTGGAAAGAGATGTTTGGGCCTCCCTGCTCAAGCTGCTGCCCCCGCAACACAACTCCAGAACAAGCTGTGGATGGATGGATGGATGGATGATGGATGGATGGATGGATGGACTTCAAAGAGGCCAAGTTTTGTTTTGAGTCCAATCCATGGGCGTGGTGCTATGGGTCTGTTTTATACATCATGCCGATCTAATATTGGTATCCAATAGGGCTGAACAATTAATTGCATTTGCAATAATATCGCAATATGATAAAATGAGATTTTCTAATCGCGAAGGCTGCAATTTGACTGGTCACGTGACACAAATCTTTATCAACACTTAAAAAAACACCACAAAGACATTTACGATGGTTGCATGGCTAGAATGACAACAACCAGTGCTTCAACTTCAAGTAAGCAAAGTATCAGCCGACAGGGATCACTGACCGAACTGTTTGAACTTCAAACAGTAATTTTTTTATATCTAATTTTTTACATTTATTTATTAACTGTCATGTGAAGTTCAGACAGTAGTTAGGAAGTTCACTTAACATGTTTACTATTATGTTTATGAAACAAGAAAAAATAGAAATGGTGAAAAGAAAAGGCATAGATTTGTTTGCTTTATTGTAATCTCTGCTTTAAATAAATCTGACATTGTTTATTATAAAACAGATTGATTTATTGCTTCTGTTTGTTGAAAAATACTTGAGAAGATATTAAAAAAAAATTGCGTTTTAAATCGCAATTGCAATT
>JBBPBX010091089.1:0-13998 GCA_038048925.1 Garcialebias charrua
AATGATAAAAATGAAACTTTCATATATTTTAGATTCATTGAACACCAACTGAAATATTTCAGGTCTTTTATTGCTTTAATACTGATGATTTTGGCATACAGCTCATGAAAACCCAAAATTCCTATCTAAAAAAATTAGCATATCATGAAAAGGTTCTCTAAACCAGTGTTTTTCAACCTTTTTTGAGCCATGGCACAGTGTTTTCATTGAAAAAATCCCGAGGCACACCACCAACCAAAATTGTAAACAAAGATACTCTGTATCCGCCTATATTAAATATATAGTCATTCTTATCAAAGTGTCTTGAATAGGAATGAAATAAACACAAAAATGTACTTTTATCATATTTTATATTTCTTATTTCAAATTGCAGTTAACATGTCTTCAAAAATACACCCGAACACTACCACCACAATGTGGTCTTAAATTTAAAGAGGTTGTAGAAAACTTGAAAGTGTTTTACAAACTAATTCTGTCCACTAGCATTCTGTTAGCCATTCTCTCTACATTTTACTCACTTAGTGTGAAACCTGTGCATGTTTGGATGAACACAAAGCTGATATTCTGGCAGGAATTGAAGAAAGACGCACACGAAGCTCTTCCTCAACAGCTCTCAGTCTCTCTCTGTTTTCAGTTTTTTGCTAGCTAGATGCAAAGCTGTCACCGCTACATGTCACGTTCATGTATCACTAATTCTCTTGTTTTAATGTGCAATGCTATGTTCCATACTGCCATCTATCTAGTGATAAGGAAATTACATGATTACGCTGTTAGACACTACTACAGCACAGACACTCGAAAATGGCATATTATTTGCAGATAATTAATTCGTTTTCAAAAAATATTTTTAGACCAGTTAAGTGAAATTGGATAATTTCCATGGCACACCTGACAATCACTCGCGGCACACTAGTGTGCCACGGAACAGTGGTTGAAAAACACTGCTCTAAACGAGCTATTAACCTAATCATCTGAATCAACAAATTAACTCTAAACACCTGCAAAAGGTTCCTGAGGCTTTTAAAAACTTCCAGCCTGGTTCCAGTGGTGCAAATTGGCACTATGCCGTGGATGCACCGCATGGGGGCGCTGTGCTTAAGGGGGCGTCAAAACCGTCTCTAGAAAAAAAGAAAAAAAAAAAAAAAAACGTTTTTCTAGCAGGCATTTTCTTTAACTGCATGAAATGACAATAACAGGTCAACAGCACTGATTAGGCGCCCCCCTGCTCCCTCACCTCCCTCCTCCTATCTCTCTGCTCTCCCTTCACACACAGGTGCTGCTGTGAACACGTGCCCACAGGTGCGTTATTTATTTATTTTTTCACTCGTGCACTGGAGCGGCAGAAAAAAAAACTATCCAGGGCACAAAACAGAAAAGATTCTAGGTAAGTACAGTCAGTGTATTAGCAGGACAGGAGGATTGTAAAATATTCAGGTTAGCTAAAGCTAGCCTAATAGGAATCGTCCCATATTTGGCTGTTAAATAAATGTTGCCTCCCCTATAGACATGATTTGTTTAATATGTTTATTTTATACATGTCACACACACATCCATACACTAAGTGTAAGAATTATCTAAATAATAATAATAATGAATTCAATTTATAACGCACTTTTCATTAATGAAAATCTCAAAGTGCTACAAGGAGCAACAGAATTAAATGACAATAAAACAGACAATAAAACAAATAATAAAACATTTAAAATCAATAACAATATCAGCTAAGATCAAAAGTAGAATCATGAGGAGGTAGAGTATGCTCGGTCGAAAAGAAAGGTCTTCAAGTCGCTCTTAAAGTCAACCACAGACTGTGGGGCTCTTAGACAGTCAGGAAGAGAGTTCCACAGGCGGGGGGCAGCCACACTGAAAGCCCGGTCTCCCATGGTCCTTAATTTGGTTCTCGGAATGTGAAGGAGATTGCTGTTCTGTGACCGCAGCGAACGGGTGGATGAGTATGGAATGAGAATATCCTTCAGATAATCTGGTGAAGTTCCGTGTAAGCATTGATGTGTAATGAGAGCAGTGAGCACCTGTGGAGGAAGTGGACGCGGGCACACCTTGGCTGCCGCTGCTCCTCGTACTTTTTGCTTTTTGAAACCTTTTTTATTACTTTCTGCTGTTTTTTTCACCGAGCCTTGTTGGACATTTCTACCTTTCTCGACTGCAGAGTGCGACAGGCGTAAGCCTGTGTACAGCACCTGTACAAGTGGACGCGGACATTTCTACCTTTCTTTGAACTTTTCTACCTTTCTTGAACGCAGAGTGCGGCAGGCGCAAGCCTGTGTACAGCACCTGTGTGGACATTTCTACCTTTCTTTGAACCTTTCTACCTTTCTGTGATTAAGTTTTGTGTTTTAATTAGTTAGTTTTAGAGCAACTGTCTTTTCTGACTGCGTTGTGGATCTGCAAACATTATAAGTTGCCGGTCAAAGCAGATGACCGCTTGTCCTGAGCCTGGGTCTGCTAAAGGTTTCTTCCTTCTAAAAGGGAGTTTTTCCTTTCCACTGATGCCATTGTGCTTGCTCAGGATGGGAGATCGTGGCGAAGCCAAGATTTGACTTGTTTGCTGGAGTCATTAGATAGTAAACTTTACTAGTCTAACCGGAATTTTAATATTAGTAGGGGCTGCTAGCTCCCGCTAGCTTCAACACGAATTTAGCTTCGAGTATCACGTAGCTGCACTTATTGTTCGCTTACCTGCTGCCTCTCTCAACTTCCTGTGTCCTCTGGACTGTTCTGGACTCTCTCCTGTACTCCTTCAAGGTAATGCTCGTTCGAGTTACATCTCTCTGCTTCTTGTATATCTTTCTCGGAGCCGTGGGCCTGCTGCTAGCGGCTAGCTCTGTGTTAGCCTCCTCCGGCTCGTGGATGTTGACCTATTCCGCTTCGCAGTTGTTTGAACTTAACAACTGCTCCATTCCTCCTTCTATTTCCACCATCAAACAACTGGGACTTCTGCGTAGACCTCGTTACATCCATAGAAGCTCTCGAAAGAAAACTGTTTTTTCTCAAGCGAACTCTGATTCGATTAGTGCTGTCTGGACTGAGAGACGTGTCGCACCTCGATGGCGTCATCAGAACGCTGCGTCTGTAGGCCTTTGTAGTCCTCTGCGCACGAAGTGGCGAGGAAAACGTGGAGTGGACTTCAGTCTGCTTAAACCGGTTCAAAAAGCTCCTATTCCAACTGGTATTAAATTAGAACTTTTCAATGTGCAGTCACTATCCAACAAGTCATGTTTAATTCATGATCACATTCTGGAGAAGAACTTGGACCTCATGTGTCTTACAGAGACGTGGCACCAACCAAACGTGTTCAGTTCTCTGAATGAAGCTTGTCCCTCTGGATACAGTTATCTGCAGAGAGCCCGCAGCACTGGCCGCGGTGGTGGTCTGGCTGTAATTTATCGCAGTAATTTAAAATTGTCTCATCTGTCTTCTCAGGACTTTTCCTCTTTTGAATGTCTGGCTTTCAGCTTCAAAGCCCCACTCCTGATGAATGTTATATTAATTTATAGACCTCCCAAACCGCATGTTTCATTTAACTCAGAGATGCATGACCTTCTCACTTTTTTCTGCACCTCCCCTGTGAAGACTATTTTTCTTGGCGACTTGAATATCCACGTGGACAATTCTTCTTCACCTCTGGCAACAGATTTTAAGTCTCTTCTGGACTCTCTTAATCTCACTCAACATGTTGACGCCCCTACGCACAGCAGGGGGCATACTCTGGATTTGGTGATTACAGACACTGTACTCATCAATAACTTATCTGTATATGACCTGGGTGTCTCAGACCATAGGGTCATCTCCCTGGAAGTGCCTTCATCTTCGCCTGCTTCAAATCCAAAACGACCCATCCAGTTCCGTGACCTTAAAAACATTTCCCCTGATGTTCTGTCTGCTGATCTTCACACCCTGACCGCTGTCAATCATCCTTCTGCAGATGACTCTGTGGATTACTACAACCAATCTCTTCGGGAGCTCCTGGACCTACACGCCCCCTTAAAGACAAGACTGGTGTCTTTCTCGCGCTCAGCTCCTTGGTACACTGATGAGCTGCGCAAGATGAAGGCAACTGGCCGTGCTATTGAGAGACGTGTAAAATCATCTGGTCTGTCTGTGCATAAGCAGGCATATAAAGAACATCAAAAAGCATACGCCTATTCTCTTAAAGAAGCACGCTCCAAATATTATTCTAACATCATCAACACCTGCCCTGGAAACTCCAAACAGCTCTTCTCCACAATCACTCGTCTGCTTAATCCCATTAAGCAAACTCTTGAGGACTCTGCTCAAAAATGTGACCTGTTTCTTTCATCTTTTAAAACCAAAGTTGACACTATCAGATCTCAGCTCCACAACCTCCCCGTTCTCAGTGTGCCACCCACCCGTCTGCATTCTGGGACCCTAAACAGCTTTGACGAAGTTGTTCAGAGTGAGGTGGAGGCCATCATCAAGAAAATGAAGCCTTCATCCTGCGCCCTGGATCCTTTCCCCTCTTCTCTCATAAAAACCAATCATTCTGCAATAGGCCCACTTATCACTCAAATAATAAATCAGTCTCTACAATCTGGTCATGTTCCACTGCCTCTAAAAACCGCCATCATTAGGCCTCTTCTGAAAAAATCTAATTTGGATCCCGACATTTTTTCTAATTACCGCCCAATTTCACACCTCCCTTTTCTGTCTAAAGTGCTGGAAAAAGCTGTTGCTGCTCAGCTGCAGGACCACCTACAACAACACTCCCTGTATGAGAAGTTCCAGTCTGGATTTAGGGCAGCTCACAGTACAGAGACTGCATTGCTGAGGGTTACCAATGATGTCCTCTTGGCTGCTGACACTGGCTCTCCCTCCATCCTTGTCCTCCTTGACCTCACTGCAGCCTTCGACACTGTGGACCATAATATCCTCCTCCACCGTCTTCATGTGGAGGTCGGTCTCTGCGACACAGTCCTGGACTGGTTCAAATCTTTCCTCTCCAATAGGCTGGAATGTGTTAGTCTTGGCAACGCCACGTCCCAGACAGTTTGTGTCTCCTGTGGTGTCCCTCAGGGGTCGGTTCTGGGGCCCCTGCTGTTTTCCCTTTACATGCTGCCTTTAGGTCAAATTATTAATCAGTTCAACATTTCTTTTCACTGTTATGCCGACGATACACAGCTTTACATCAGGACTGGAGCATCCTCATCTTCCACCTTGTCATCTCCATCTTCACTCACTGCCCTCTCTGCCTGCCTGGAGGCAATTAGGGCATGGATGAATCAGAACTTTCTTCAATTAAACTGCTCCAAGACTGAGGCCATACTGATTGGCACCCCTCACCAGGTACAAACATCTCCTATAACAACACTTTCCTTTTCTGGACAAGACATCCCCCTCTCCACCTCTGTTACTAATCTTGGAATAAAAATGGACTCCAATCTTACATTTGAAAATCACATTAAGCATCTGTTTAAAACTTGCTTCTTCCATCTTCGAAACATCTCCAGACTTCGCCCATCCCTAACTTTTTCCGATGCTGAGAAGCTCGTCCATGCTTTTGTCTCCTCCAGGCTCGACTACTGCAACTCCCTGTTTATTGGAATCCCTGGCAAAAACCTTCAGAAACTTCAATATATTCAAAACAGTGCAGCAAGGATCTTGTTGAGAGTTCGTAAATTTGAACATATTACACCCATTCTCCTTAACCTTCATTGGCTTCCTGTTGCCTACAGAATTCAGTACAAAACTGCTGGAAAACAGGAAACATTAACACAGGAAAGCTAAACTGTTGTGGCAGTTCCCAGCTATGTTCCAATGCAGTGCTGCAATTTATTCACTCATATGTACATTTATTATTATTGATTCTTTAATTAAAGACGAGTTGTACAAGTTTATGTGTGTATCAGACAAATTAGTCCTCAGTGTCACTATAGCCCTTAGACTCAAAAAGGTTGGCAGAGGGACACTTGAGTTTAAATGTCTTATTTAATATCACTACAGTGGTGTGTGTTGTGATGTATCTGGTAAGTCAGATCAGATGAAATGTCCAGTCAGTAACTGTTATCCAACAAGGAGATCATTTAAATTAAAGTTTCATTTCTATTGTGGTTTGACTGCTGTATTTTTTATCTACTTAACACAAAATTAATGTCATTCAGCTGTGAGGATGGAGAGAAGGAAGAGAAGATGACAGAGGAAGAATCAGGACAGACTGGGGAAGGCAACAGCTTGGTCTAATGCAGGTGGAAGTGAGGGAACAGCTACTTAATCCCAAGCAATAACATGTAAACATTATTTTTAAAAACTGTATTAAGATCTGTAATTTTTACAACTAATATATAATGCTTTTTAGACCATATGACAGTGCAGCATGCCACAGACTAAGAGTGAAGGAGACAGACACGAGGTCAGTGATAGAGGAGACAAGTGATGACATCAGGTAGGAATAATTACATTAGGGAGGCAACAAAAACCTATACTGTATAGGTATATGGTTTGAATTTCTGATGACCATTTTTCATTGTCTTCTTTCACGGAAAGTAACAGTTTAAATGTCATAAATGTTAAAACACTGACATGGACTGCAGGCTGTTAAGATTTCATATTTTTTTCTACATAAAATATTGAGCACTGATTACCACTATTGTTATATATTTTTACTTTATTAAACTTCTTATTTGTTTATGATTGGAATGATCACCTGATATAATATGTAACAAAAAAAATCTGTAATATTGCTACTGTATTTTCTAAGTGCATGACTAAGGGAGGAAAGCTGTATGAGGCGGCAGGTAAAAAAAGGGGGGGGGGGCGCCGTTGATGTTTTCGCATCCACCTCAAAAATATGTAGTTGCGCCCCTGCCTGGTTCATTACTCAAAACCACAATCATGGGTAAGACTGCCGACCTGACTGCTGTCCAGAAGGCCATCACTGACACCCTCAAGCAAGAGGGTAAGACACAGAAAGAAATTTCTGAACGAATAGGCTGTTCCCAGAGTGCTGTATCAAGGCACCTCAGTGGGAAGTCTGTGGGAAGGGAAAAGTGTGGCAGAAAACGCTGCACAACGAAAAGAGGTGACCGGACCCTGAGGAAGATTGTGGAGAAGGGCCGATTCCAGAGCCACCGTGCACAGGCGTGCGTAGGAAATGGGCTACAGGTGCCGCATTCCCCAGGTCAAGCTACTTTTGAACTAGAAACAGCGGCAGAAGCTCCTGACCTGGACTACAGAGAAGCAACACTGGACTGTTGCTCAGTGGTCCAAAGTACTTTTTTCAGATGAAAGCAAAGTTTGCTAGCCTGGTTAATACAAGACCCTTGTTCTTCACTTCGCTTCGGACTAGGGTCTGGACTTTCTCCATAGAGAACTGATTCTTGCTGGAGGCGTGGCCTCTGCTGAGGAACAAAACCATTGGATCTTAGAAAAATTTTGAACAGGGAAAGCATTCTGCTCCCTGCCTCTCAGAGCCATATATGGTCTGTTTCCTGCTCTGGTGAATTTGACATGTGCTCCGCCTCCTGCTGCATTTTCTCTCGCTGCCGCTGCATATTCTGTGTTTATATGTTAATAAAACGTTCTAAAAAAATAAAATAAAACCATGGATCGCTGGTCCAGCACACCAGAAGACCAGAAAATCTGCAGGGACTCGGGCAGCAACGTAAAACCCGAGTTTAATTCTCTCGTGACAACCTGAGGCATTTCCTCATAGCGGAGGGAGAGGAGGAGGAGGAGGGAGCGATCACTTGACTTTTGGCAAAAAAACAAAAGAAAACTCCAGATAAGGGATTAAGAAGGGGAATTAATAAATTTGTGTCACATATAAAACAATCCTGCATCGCTTTGCATCGCTTTGAATGAGAACATGCCGCTGCTCGCTGACTGAGCGCTGGCAGAGCCCTTTTATAGGACGCTGCGCGCTGGGACTGGTGGGGGCGTGGGTTAGGGTCCAAAACTCCACCCCTTCTGTTCTCTGATTGGTCCGAACAAAAATCTACCGGAGAAATCCTTGTGGGTGGGTGAAGTCCCAGACTGTGCAGTGAAGGGAAATGAGAATTGAGCGGAGCTGTGCAGGAATGGCGAGGGCCAGGCTAAAAGCAACGTGTTCAACACAATGGTACTTCTTCTAGTTATTTAACTGTCAATAATAGTGTACCACAAGGCTCAGTCTTAGGACCCACTCTCTTTACAATTTATCTACCGTAAAAATCGGCATATAACACGCAGTTTTTTTACTCATTTGAATGTCCTGCGGGTTATACACCGAAGCATGTTATTTATGGATTTTTTCCCATATTTTTAGACCCATTTTTGGCTCTGATGTCGCAGTTTTTCATTTTGGCCCCAAAATGGTGCAGTACCACTTTTGTCCGCTAGGGGGAAACTTCCAGAGAGTACACCGACCGTTTCTAGCTCGTATCCGATAAAAGCCTCCTGCTCGGACTGACTCTGTTGCTGCCCGTGTTAATCTTGTAAAGTCCTTCGGTACTCGCTCGCTTCTGTGGCCGCCATTTTCAGCAGGGCAAATGAGGCACTGACGCGTCGCGTAGCAGTGACGCATAATAGATGCGTCTTATAGGGCGAACCGTGTTATTTATGGATTTTTCCTATTTATTTACAATAATTGGACAAAGCGTGTTGTACACAGAAGCGTGTTAAATGCCGACAAATACGGTACTGTAAGTAATGTAGGTCAGAACATTCCTGACATCTCCTTGCATCTCTATGCTGACAATACCGTTGTTTATTCTTGAGCTAAAACACTAAGGTTTTTCAGCTTTTGCAGTCTGCATTTGACATCATCCAATCAGATTTGTTCCGCCTCAAATTGGTACTAAATGCAAATAAAACCAAAGGGATGTTGATTTCGAACAGAAAGTGGTGTCAACAATCCTTCCTTCTATCTAATCCATGCATGGTGTGTAGTGTTTCTGGATTTTTGTCCCGTCTGTCTGTTTCCTAATGTTTTCTGATTCAGCTCTGTGTTTTCCTTGCTTGTGTTTAGCCCCTGTCTCACCTGTGTCTCATGTTAATCACTACAGGTGGATGTCGTTGTGCTAATCAGTGTGTGTATATATTCAGCTCTCTGCTGTCTTGTCTTTGTCTCCGGATTGTCCTTCCATGGTGTTATGATCTGTCCTCCATCCTGTTCTAAGTAGCTGCCCTGTCAGTGTTTTAGTTTGTTTATTAGAAAATAAATTAGCTTTCTACCTGGAATCTGCCTTCCTGCATGTGGGTTCAACACAACTGATGACAGATTACGACAGAATCCGAAGACCATACTGAACCCAGCAGGAAGATGATAACTTTGTTTGAGTTTTTGGCCCGTGAGGCAGATAAAACTGCCCAGTGAGACAGAGAACAGGAAGAGAGAAAGAAGAATCCGTTTTTGGGAACCTGAACCTGGGTCCTCAGCTTCACCGTCTCTCCTTCCCTCATCAACGTGTCTCGCTGTTGCACCCCGCTGCCCACCTCCTCCTTGTTCTCCTCCTGGCTGTCACAGACGATCGTCTGAGAGAGAGGGGCAAACTACTGGTCCCCTATGCTCGAGTGTATGTATTTGCTCTCGTGAGATCTGTATTTGTTCACGCCCATTTAGTCGTTATTTTATCTCCATAGTCCCCTCCGTGTCCAGCGCAGAGGTCCAGGCGGACGCTCCTCACTCCTGCCCGCCTGAGGATGTCTCTTCAGCAGCTTTCTTGACTCCTCCACCACCTGCTGCAACACTGACTCCTCCACCACCTGCTGCAACTCTGACTCCTCCACCACCTGTTGCAGCTCTGACTCCTCGCCGCAACAGAAAGAGAGGTCGACGTGGGACCCAAGCCCTCTCTCTGCCCGAATCAGCTAGCTCTGCTCCTGAAGCCCCCAACTCAGTTCCAGGGGTCCCTCCAGCTGCAGAGTCTCTGGTCTCACCTCCTGCTCCAATTCTTCTGGTCTCACCACCCGATCCGGCTCCTCTGGTCTCACCACCCGATCCGGCTCCTCTGGTCTCACCGCCTGCTCTGGCTCTTCTGGTCTCACCACCTACACCGGCTCTTCTGGTCTCGCTGCACACTCCGGCTCTTCTGGTCTTGCTGCCCACTCCAGCTCTTCTGGTTTTGACGCCCGCTCTGGCTCTTCTGGTCTCGCCGCCTGCAGACCCCACGTCGGACTAGCCACCTGCAGACCCCACGCCGGACTCGCCACCTGCAGACCCCACGCCGGACTCCTCACCAGCAGACGCCTCGCCCGCAGACTCTTCGGCTGCAGATGCCTCGCCCGCAGACTTTTCGATTGCAGACGCATCGCCCGCAGACGCATTGCCCGCAGACTCTTCGGATGCAGACGCATCGCCCGTAGACTCTTCGGATGCAGACACATCACCCGCAGACCCCTTGGCTGCAGATGTATCGCCCGCAGACCCTTCGGCTGACTCTTTGGCCGCCGACTCTTCGGCTGCAGACTCTTCGCCCGACTCATCGGCTGCAGACTCCGGCTCATCTGCAGTCTTCACTCCTGGTCTGCTCAAGGCTCATGTTCCTGGCTCTTATGCTACGTTCAGACCAAACACATCAAACTGCTCCCAATGCACCGTGTTTGCTGCTTGTCACCAGATGTGTGTTCACACCGAACGCGCGCAGTTGGAGCAGCTCTGGCTCCCTTCCCGGTCAGATTTCTTTTGTTTACTGTTCACTGGGCAGATAAAGATCAGCTGTACGTCGGCCCCGTTACTACTTGAGTGGGTTTTCTACAAGCAGAACTGCAACTCCTAAAGTCTTTGTTGAGATTAAAACGTTTTGTTATGTTTGGGGTGATCTAAGCTCGAGCTGACAGCAACAAATGTAAAAATGCCAAGTTACTTACTGGAGGCTGGTGGTGTCTTCATGGAGGCTCGTTGGGGTAAGTTTAAAAAGTCCACAGAAAGTCCCGTCGTTGTTGCGTCATCATATAGCAGATAGGTTGCTGCGAGGCATCGAGCAGCCAAAGTTCATTTGAATGAACTTTGGCTGCTCGATGCCTCGTCTGCTTTGGACGCGCGCGTGCGTGAGAAAGAGCTGCCCCTCGTTGCTGCGCTGCTTGAACTGCTCAAGATGTGCTGCTCCTGGTTGCACCTCCCCTGGCCGTGCCTCCACATAGACTTTGCATGTAAAGTGGCTGCTTCGAGGCGTTTGGTGTGAACCTGGCATTAGGCTCACGTTCCTGGATCTTCAGCTCACGTTCCGGGCTCTTCGGCTGAGGTCTACGTCCCTGTTTCATCCGCAGAAGATCGGGAGTTGACCGTCGAATATCTTTGCCCTGGCTTGTCAGAGGTCCTAGTTCCTGGTTGCCGCCCGCCGGAGCTCTGGCCAGAGGGTGGATGGTTTCCAGGCCGCTCCGCAATCTCCTGCCTCATTGGGGATGGTCACCTGGCCACCCTCCTGAACAGTGGACCTACCTTGGACGGTCTCCTGACCATCCACCTTGACTCTGAGTTGGGGGTCCTGCAGTTTGGTTGTTTTTAGTATTTCCCAGGTTTTCCTGTCGGTTTTTTGTTATTTTGGTCCTGTGTGTACTCGTCCTGCTCTGTCCTCTTTTGTCCTGCCTCCCACCCGGATGTAGCTTATCCTTGGGATGTCAGGAGCCATCCCTTGAGTGGGGGATACTGTAGGGTTTCTGGGTTTTTGTCCCATCTCTGTCTGTTTCCTCATGTTTTCTGATTCAGCTCTGTGTTTCCCCTGCTTGTGTTCAGCCCCTGTCTCACCTGTGTCTCGTGTTAATCACCACAGGTGGATGCCGTTGTGCTAGTCAGTGTGTGTATATATTCAGCTCTCTGCTGTCTTGGCTTTGTCTCCGGATTGTCCTTCCATGGTATTATGATCTGTCGTCCGTCCTGTTCTAAGTAGCTGCCCTGTCAGCGTTTTTGTTTGTTTATTAGAAAATAAATATATTTAGCTTTCTACCTGGAATCTGCCTTCCTGCATGTAGGTTCAACACAACTGATGACAGATTGTGACATGGTGTTCCAACTGAGTTTGTGGATTCTTATAAATTGTACTTGGGAATTTTGGTTGATGCTCTTAAGCCGCATGTTGAAAACTTGATAAAGAGGCTGAAATTAAAACTGGATTTCTTTTTCAGAAATAGATCTTGCTTAAAACTGAATGCCAGGAAAGGCCTTGTAGCTACTTTCTACCAGCCATTAATTATAGCAACGTTATTTACATGAATTCATTGCAATCTTACACAGGCCTGGCTGTACCTGTATAAATAAAAGTTGAATGAACGTTGTGCTTATTTTGGTTGATGCCTATTTTCTGTCTCACTGTTGGCTGTGAGCAGTGTCTCATCTTCCTGGGTTGCATGTCTTTACACATGTAATGGTAAAATGTGAAGATCACTTCTTTAAAACTGTTTTCAGAATAACTTCTCTCTGTAGGAAAGTGGGTGACTATCTTATTCACCTAAACAGGAATGCCATAATTAATTTATATGATTGTATGTTTGAGCGCAGTTTTCTTTATTTTTCTGGTGCTAAATTGTGTTTTTTTTAAATTGCCTTTTCTCTTGATAAATTTTTCATCAAGTAGGATTGTTGTCATTAGGGTTGATATTTTATAATTTCCCTTCATTTTATTTTTGCATACATTTATCAAAAGTTGGACCACAAGTCACCAAATAGATTTTAATTGTTTTTAAATTATTTTTTTATGAAGATAGCATCGGCTGGATGAACATTTTCCCTGAAGTTTAACGTGGGAAACCTTTGTACCCGTTCCTGCATTGTGGAGGGAAAAAGGGCATTGATAGGAAAGCAGATAAAGCTGATCAATATGGAGTGCAGTTTTCTCCGCAGGCCTTCTTTCATATCTCCCTCTTGTTTGTGTTTTGAAGGGGTCGGGGGTAGGGTCTGCTAAAAGTGGTGGCGTGGGCGGGCTTCTGCCCCTTTATCAATCAGGATTTTAATTACACACGTCTAGGGCGACAGCTAGATTAGAAACCAATCGACGCTATCGGCCACAAAATCTAATTACTGTTTATTGACAGATAAGGGCAGGCCCCCTTCACTTTTTCAAATAAGATAAACCTCCCCCCTCCCCCTCATACACAATGAACAGCAGCTCATACTGTCCATGAAAGACGCTATGATGAGTCAAATCCTCTGAAAATTCCTCTGCTCTTAGTTAATACACAATTTAAGGGCTACATTACCCACCATCAAAGGAAAAAAACAATTGTGTTTTAGTAAGTAATGCCCATCATATCCCAACTTTGTGCTCTAATGACTGCACAGCATGGTTTTAAACTTTAAAATCAAGTCTTGTCACTTAGAAAATATCTCATGAACCTCATGAACTGTATCATGAAACTTTCCGAAAGTAATAATTGGGTATATGTATACAATTGATTAATTTTTGGAGTCAGTACAATTCAAAATGGCCTCCACAGCTAACTGACCTTTGGAAATACATAGCTATAACTCAGTCAAATTTACAGGAATTAAGCTAAAACTTCCTATGGTAATAGCCATCCATCCATCCATCCATTCATTCAGTCATCCATTTTCTTCCGCTTATCCAGGGTCGGGTTGCGGGAGTAGCAGCTTAAGTAGGGATGCCCAGACTTCCCTCTCCCCAGCCACTTGGGCCAGCTCCTCCAGGGAAATCCTTAGGTGTTCCCAGGCCAGCCGAGAAATATAGTCCCTCCAGAGTGTCCTGGGTCTTCCTCTGGGTCTCCGACCGGTGGGACATGTCTAGAACACCTCATCAGGGAACGTCCAGGAGGCATCCTAACCAAATGCCCGAGCCACATCAACTGGCTCCTCTCGATGTGGAGAAGTAGCGGCTCTACCCTGAGTCCCTCCCGGATGACCAAGCTTCTCACCCTATCTCTAAGGTGGAGCCCAGACATCCCTGTGGATAAAACTCATTTTGGTCGCTTGTATCCAAGCTCTCGTTCTTTCAGTCCCAATCCAAAACTCATGACCATAGATGAGGATATAGGAACGTAGATCAACCAGTAAATTGAGAGCCTTTTGAGTCAGCTCTCTCTTCACCACGACAG
>JBBPBX010091090.1:0-13998 GCA_038048925.1 Garcialebias charrua
CATGCGAAGTAAACTGAGTACCATTATCTGAAACAAGATACATTGGATTACCCTCTCGACTGAACACAGTTGTTAGGACACTCAGTATTACGTCTGTAGTAACAGTAGGAGCGAATGCAACCTCAGGCCATTTGCTGTAGTAGTCTGTTAGCACAATAGCATAACGGCAGTCCCATTTAGCATTTTCAAACGGACCTGTAATGTCAATTGCAACTTTTTCCCATGGTTTGCTAGGAAATTCAACAGGAGTAAGTGGAGCAGTAGTAGTTATTTGTTGCACTGGAACAGCATTCGGCAACATCTGTACTTTATGTATGAAATTTTTATCATAACCAACTTCCCTAACTGACATTCCTGGAGAATGTTCTGAAGCAGTATTTGTTAAAGCTGGCTGAACCATAGAGGTAGTAGAAGTAGCAGTAGCAGTAGCAATTTGTCGTCCCTCAAGCTTCATTTGTAATGCTTGGAATAAATCTAAACCCAGCAGGGCAGCACCTGACTGAACAACAATAAGAGTACCTTCAGTAGAAATACCATCATGAGAAATAGTAGCTTTTAAGCACCCTTTCACAGCAATTTTCTCTTTTGCATAAGTAACAAGAGTAACTGTAGGTTCAGTTAGTACACAGTCATAAAAGTAGGTGTGGTAGATCTCTTCTGGTATAATGGACACTGATGAGCCTGTATCCACAATCAGCTCAACATCTGTACGTCGTCCATTAACAGTCACTTGAACGGTGCAGAGAATCTTGTCTTGTACAGCATTGTTCATGTAAAGAACCGTGGCTTCATTAACGACGACTTCACGTACCTCCTTTTGAGTCGAACGGCAAACACGTGAAAAATGACCCATTTTACCACACTGGTTGCATGTTGTTTTAGCAGCAGGGCATGCAGGGTTGTTAGCAAGATGGTCGAAGGATCCACAGCGGAAGCAGGAACGGCGTGTAGTAGCAGCAAGTTGAGTCGTGGAAGCAGCATGGTCCCGCGGCGTCCTCCTCGCGTCCCAGCGGCGGCTTGACTTCGGCTGTCTTTGTACGGCCCTCACGGGAGCTGAAGCGTTAGCAGCGTTAGCATCAGACAGTACAGCCCTCACGGGAACAGAAATGCTAGCAGCGGTAGCATCAGAAAGTACGTTAGCATCTCTTAATCCACTCTCAATTTGTAGCGCCAACGTTGTAGCTTTAGCAAGAGTTAGCTCCGGTTCGAGTAACAGTCTGTCTCTGATTCGATTATTAGCAACACGCTCTATCAGTTGATCACGTAGCATTTGTTCCTCCATGTTTCCAAAGTCACATGTGGCAGCTAACTCACGCAGAGAAGCTAAGAATTGTTGTACCTTTTCATCCGGCCGTTGTACACGTTGTCGAAACTTGTGACGTTCAGCAATCACGTTCACCTTCGGGACGAAATGTTCTTTAAGAGCAGTAATAGCAGTAGCGAACGTGGTCCCGGTATTCGGCAGGCTGTAGAAAAGTCTTTGTCCTTCCGTACCCAACGCATGGAGTAGAACCGCGCGCTTTCTGGCATCAGGCCAGTCGTCTCCCGACGCGGCTATCACTAGCATGTAGTTGTCGAACATCTTTAGCCACGTTGGAAACGGTATTGTCGGTTCACCTGGGCACGGCATGAATGGAGCAGGCAAAGGTACAGAAAGAGCCATCCTCGTCGATTCTCGTCGATCCTCGTCGCCAATGTTGTGTTGTTGCTAATATGTAGGTGTAGAATCAGAGTACTGTAGACGGAGCTGACTTCATAACACCATGCTTTATTTCACTTCTTCCAACTTCTTCTTCTCTCCTCCACACATCCTGTTCTCTCCCTACTCGGAGGTTCCTCCTGCTGTCAGTCTTATGCAATTGCAGGACATAACAGTTCTGTCCAGGTTTCCAATGAAACTTAGGCACCCCTGAACCCTCTGGGAGTGGGTAAGCCTCCCTAAGGGCTCCTGCAAACCCATTTAAGTGATTTGTCATGGGTTCTGAGTCGAGAACTGTGCGATTCCAACCTGCTGCCCGTTCCAATTCATCTATCCTAGTGGAAGTTACACATCTTCCCAACAAAGCTCTCACATCCCCACTGCCAATGTGATCCCTTTAGTGAGGCTGTCCACTGAGTTCAACCATTTGCTGCCCCCCTCTGTTAGGGGGGGCAATTTCTCCACCAAGGCCTGAATGTCTCCCAAAGCAAAAGGTTTGTACCTGACTTGTGTACCTGCTTGGAACAAGGGATAGCTGCTGCTGGAAAGAGGACAATTTTCAAACCCTTGCGTCTCCTCGTGCTCCAGAAGACTGGATGTACTGGGGTGTGCTGTTACATGGAGTTGTGTACTGGGTGTGGTGGTGTAGAGGGGAAGTGGTGTACTGGTGGTTTCCATCTGATTGGATGGAAGAGGAAGAGATGTTATAACATCTGAAGTGATCCGAAGAGGGCCTTCGGCCAAGGGGGGGTTCCTGGGCCTTGATGTGTTGTGGGGTGTCAGATTTAACATCCTGTCAGTTAATTCAAGCCTGTTTCCCCACCCAGGAGCGTCAGGAGGAACATATCCCTGCCCTGATGTCTCACTTAAAGTGAGCGAGAGGGACCCTGGGGCCACTAGGTGGTAAAACGACGCCTGTGACCTTGGGGGGGTTATTGGAGAAAAGGGAGGAGGGGTCATAGATATTGAGCTGACAGCTGCCTTTTGGGACCCATGTGTGTTCATAAAGTCTCTGAAATCTGATGCACTCACTGATCCCACCTCATTCTTAGTAACCAGATTCTCTGATGTCATGGAATTCTCTCGCTCCAAGGTGGAAGGAGCTTCCTCTATCTTTACTACGCCCCCTTCTACATGGTATATTGGGTACATGCTTTTTACCGGTGGTGCTGATGAGGTGCTGTTATAGGGTGGAGGCTCAAGACTTCCTGTTTTCTCACTCTTCTCCATAGTCAGTAAATGTAACACCCCTTGTGCTATTAAAACCAGTTTAAACCACTCTTTACAACTGCTATCTGATGCAGTCAACAATTTTCTATATTTTCCCTTCTGTAGGGCATTGGCTTCCTTCTTTTCTTTCTCAAAACCTTCTATTTCTTCCTTACACTCACTTATTTTTTCCCAAATTAAACTCACCACGTTACTTTTGCCCGTTTTGTCATTTATTTCTTCTATTTTCTTTAAAAGCTGTTTTTCCTGTTTTCGGTCCTGCACTGATATGGTTATTGCTTGTATTATAATCTTTTTTTGTTCTTCTATGGGTTTAAATGATGCGTTCTCGCACTTCTGGCTAAAGCTCCCTTCCATCTCAGTTTTTATATCTTTGTCCATTCTTACAGTAAAACACGCACACTCCACACAGCTATTAATCTTTATTGTTACAGGAACCAGGACTCAGTGAATACACGGGTGCCTTCCACACTGGAAGGGTCGAGACAGACTGCACGTTCCTTATGGCAAGTCAGCACGTCCGATTCTTTTCCCGTGTACCACTCCGGAACTCTTTTTTTCTTCCTCTTCCACACACACACACTGGCCTTATAATTCAACAAGACTTACAACACTTAAGACTGACCAGCTCACGCTGGCCTTATAACTCACAGGACAGACAACAGATAAACAGACCAGCCCAACAAGCACGCGAGACTCTCTGACGCCAGAAAAAACTTCAGTAATAAAATATATTTAAAAAGATTTTTTTTTTAAACCTTTTGAATGTAAAGTAAGATTGGTATGTGTGTTGACTCCTCACGCAAGAAACCTCATTAATTTAGAACATGAAAAAGATTTAGTATTCTGTGACTAATTTATTCTATTTTATTTAACTGGTCCAGCTTTGGAACTATCGGATTATTTTATCAGCGAAAGTCAGCGCGTTTATTTCAAAACTCTCACCCAGTCCCGCACTTACTTATTTAATCTCGTATTATAAGTAAGTTTAAATTATCACTGTTTTAAAGTTAGCCACTAACCTAACAAGTTTACAGTTTAAACTTGGTCTCAGAGTTACAGGAAACGGCGGCGGATAAATTATTTGTTTATCCTAGAACCCCGAATCCCTCTGTTCCAGACGCCCGTCGGCTTTCTGGGAGGCTCGACCACTGCGTGTTTTTACCTGGGACTTGGGTATTATTTTACTTTACGTATACATACACTTACTCGTTTTATTTCCTTATTTTATTGGAGTCCAACACACTGAGTTTAAATTTGCCTATAAAATTCCAATCACAGATTTCGTTTAAACAGGAATCTGCCTACCTTTTTTGTTGAGGTGACCAGTCAGTAGTCAGTGCTCTGGACTCCTCTGCCCCTTTCTGTCCGCGTGCAACCAATCTCGATCGGGACCTCCAAATTGTTGGCGTTGCTCTTCATTCGCCCAGAGCTCGTTGTTTGGTTTCACTTTGGATAGAAAAGAGATACACTGAAAAACGAAAGACGCGCACTTTAAAGTTCCAAAACCAGTTTTAATTAATCATAAGTTTAAAAGTCACAGAATACATTTGTTATATTTCTAAAAGCCATTATATTTGATTACAAATAGTGGACAGAGAGAAAAAGAGAGAAAGAGAGAGAGAGAGATAGAGATATAGGAGAACAAAGAAAACATGAATGCGCATTCAAGGAGACACACATACGACCTGAGAGTTGTTCCCTCGTGGCTGGTCCTGTCTTGTCTGATGGAGGAGGGGAAACTTATACTTTTATACTCTTCTGTGGGGTGTTTCCCACTCTCAACCTCTTCAACCAATAAGAAAAGTTCTGCTTTGTTCTCTTGTAGGGTGTTGCCTGCTCTTCAACCAATAAGAAAAGTTCTGCTTTAGTCTCTTGTAGGGTGCTCCCCCCCCACTAACTTGCCAGAAGGCCTCTGTTCTGTGAAACAGGAAATACCATTTGCTTTTTTCAGCTTGCAGAACTTTTTTGGGTTTGAGAGTGAAGGATAATATTCATTCATTCATCCAACCTTTATTTATACAGGCTGGCCTCAGCATAGTTTCTATATGTTACACAGTTCTATTTTTAATCTAATTGAAGCTAATACACAACTATTATATAATTAATACACAAGTGCTTTATGACCAAAGTATTAACTGTTTTACAAATGTTTATGCTTATGTGCCTTAAAGTGGCTTATACATATTATAAATCTACACACTTATATATCCCACTGAAATGGAGCAGTTTCAGAAATGGACAGCTTCTTGCCTTTTCCAGCTCACACAGAACAAAGAGGGGGGAGGGAGAACTGTCCTGATGCTCTCTGGCTCAATAATCACACAGAGACTTTCAGTGACTTCCTTACAGAGTCATAAAACTGCAGAGTCATAAAACTGACAGAGAGGCGCCAAAAGTCTCCCTCCTCCATGCCAACCAGAGCAGACCCAAACTGCATCATCTGAGTAGCATTTAGGACAGAACTGTGTTCATGCTTACAATTCTCTGTTTAACCTGTATCTGTGTCTTTTAATAAATCTATCATTCTGCAAGAGAAACTGATCATTTGAACACCGTGTGAAAACTCCTTCAAAATAAATGAAAACACGGAGACAAATATATTTTTATTTCATAACAGGCAACACAGGTTCGCTTTGCACACTTTGAAGCATCCGGCTACACGTCCATAAACTATACCTGTCAAGTTTTGGATTTAAAAATAAGGGAAATTTTCTGCCGGGTACGCCGAGCCATCCCACTAGCCCAGGGATCTGCAACCTTTATGATCAAAAGAGCCATTTCTGTCCCTTTGTTCACTAAATTAAACGTTTCCGGAGCCACAATACCTGCTACAACTGGGATTCTCAACTGGTGGCCCACAGACCACTTTAAGTTTGTTAGAGGACAATTTTCTGACCGGTAGTTTTCTGGCCATTGTAAAGCTGAAAATATCTAATGATTTGTTGATATTTTTACATTTTAAGACTAAAAAAGACCAGATTATCATAAAGAAGGAAAAATAATGTGATCTTTCCCAATTAAAAAATAAAATAATGAACTATGCAGGTCTAGGTAAATTATTTTAATTGTGGAAAAATTAAATATCCTACTTCGAATAAATAAAGTTAACTTATTCATTCATTCATTCATTCAACCTTTATTTAGTCAGGTAAATCTCATTGAGCCTCGAGGGCTCATTTACAAAAGCGACCTGCTACAAACTAAAGAATGATGAACAGCAATGGTAGAATTTCCTTAAACAACAAACAACAGAAAAAAAAAACATAGGAGAGAAATAGAAAGTGAAATGCAAAGTATCAAAACTAGCAAAACACCACAAGGTAGATGTACAAAATCAAAAACAAGAACATATCTGCAATGGTTTTTGCCAGGATTCCAAAAGATTCTTAAAACCATTTAAGGAGTATTCACACATTTGCAAAGGAAATGACAGGAAAAACTGCTAAAACTAGCCCTTTTTGTTGTTACAAGAACAAATAAAATTCAGTTTAAAGTTAGTTTTGATCAAAGCTTGGAAGAGCCACTGCTGAGGGACCAAAGAGCTGCATGTGGCTCCAGAGCCGCAGGTTGCAGACTCCTGCAAAGTCCAGGACCCCTTACATTTTAAGACAGGTTTACAAGAAATCTAAAATAACTACCTATCAGCCACTTTCAAACCAGTTATGTGATCACAATCTGATAGGCTTACCTTTGTGCTTGACAGATTTTTCATGCTGACGGACATCGTTCCTTCTCCCATGAGAGACACTAAAGTCGCAGTTACAAATCTTAAAAAACGCGTAATTGTGCCCCACCCTACTCTTCTTTAGGTAAGTAAATTCACTGTCCCATTTTTCAACATATTTACACGAAATCTTAACTTTTTTGGGAGGGACGCCTCCTCTCTTGTTACTTCTCGTTACATCCATCTCTGTGTTTTTCCGGGTTTGTTCCCGACCGCGCCAGCACTAACATCGCGAGAACTGCCACCGAGGCTACTGCAGGTGGCAGTTCTCGTGAGGCTAGTGACAGAGGCACCGGAATGTTTTTTTTTTAAAATAATATTATAATACGGGAGATTTCCGGGAAAATAATAATTCGGGATGACGACGGGAAAGAGGGGTAAAATATGGTAGTTTCCCGGCCAAAACGGGAAACTTGACAGATATGCCATAAACACAGCTAACAAGCTAGCTTAGCATGTGACAGACAGCACCAGCTATTAACACACGTTAGTTAGGCTCATAGTACTTCATGTCTGTGCGTTTTATTAACTCATTGATCACTTACCTGTGTGTGAAGTACGGCAAGAAGGCAAATTAATAATTACTGCTGTTACAATTTCCAATGTAGCTTGAGGTGTGTTGTCAGCTGACCTCTCGCCGGTCCTGCCTCCGGACCTCACAAGTGTAGATAAACCCACATGCACGGTCTCTCTCTGATACGGGCTGCTGCAACTCTTTTTTTTTTTTTATGAGCTGACAGCTACGAAATGGCAAATAGGCATTAGATAAAGGGCTTTCAATTGATTTAAACCTTACCTGAGAGCAGCTCTGTTCCCCGAGGGAGAAAAAAAAAAACGTCACCGGAAACACCGTAACGGCAGCTCGTGGGTATAGCCTCACGTTGTACGTGTCCAGGGCGGTGAAATAAGCGTCCAGCGACTTTCCATTATTTTTCAATGATGTGAAATGAGTACGCATGCGTGACTGATAATGAGAGTCAACGGATAAGAGCCGTGCGCCCGGGGACCGGAAGTACGTCACAAATCAGAAAATGTTTTTTGAAACAAAGAATACAACTCATCATTACCTATAAAATATTTATCCTGCACAACTAAAAACATATATACATATTTTTATAATTATTTTTATATTATAATTTTATTTTATTTTTTTATAAGTCTAGAAGTTCCAGTGGATGGCAGTTCCAGTGGGTGGGCGGCGCCCGTGCGCCCCCTATTGGCGGGCCGCCTCTGCATTTTAAAGTCCAACACCCACCATGTTTTCAAATTGCATCGCCATTAATATTTATTAGTTTATTTAAAAAAAATACAGGAGCGATTACTTATATTGTGGAGAAATAACGGTAAATGTGTTATTTCATGATTTATAGCAGATTTTAGCATGCAGCTCTGGGAAAATCTGCTCCTCTCCATATATGGGCATTCACAAGGGCATTCACGTCACCAAAGTGACGCCTTGGAGTTACAGGCGAGCAGAGGAAAAGAAAAAGGAAGCATTTTTAAATATTCCCTAAAGCTGCCTGTTGATTAATCCTGCTGTCGCTCACTCATATTCTGAGCGAGCATCCACTTAGACATACTAGTTTAATTCGTTTGATCGCGACAAATTCATTCATTTCCGCATCGACTTTTTATTCTCCCCCCGTGACCAGAAAGGCAGTCAGAGCCAGCCGCGCAGCTGAGCTCTGCGTTCGAGCTCCCCGCGTGCTTCCCGACCCTGCTCCTTGCAGCTGAGGAGAGCAAATGCATACACTCGAGGGAGCAAATTACACCGGCACGAGGAACTTCAAAGGAACGAGGAACGAGGAGCCAGGGACGCGCGCGGCTCGCAGCTCGCTCCTTTGGGCAGATGAGAGCAACAACAGGTCCGCAGCGGTGTTATAAAATAAATAATAAATAAAATCAGAGCGCAGGGGCCTCATGTATCAAAAACCTGCGTGGATTTCCTACTGAAAAGTGACGTACGGTGAAATCCAGAAAAGTGTCTACGCACAAAAAGATCCAGATTTATCAAACTGTGCGTACACCTGAATCCACGCACATTCCTTTTGTACATCACAATTGACGTGGAACTGAGCGCACGTGAGACACCTCCCCTGACACGCCTACATTTACATATGTTAAACAGATGCAAATTACTTCCTGCATGTGTGAAGGACATGTTTGTTTGATCCCTGCGCGATCAGAAATGATTTCTAGATTCGGGAAAATAATGAATTCAATATAATATGAGTGAGGACAAACATCCTAAGTAAGAATAGTAATAAAATGTGTTCATCATGCAAAGAACGAGTGATTGTCGGTATTTGTGTGCGCGCGCACCCTGCTGTGGTGCGCGAACCGGCTCATTCATTCATTCTGTGTGGAAATATTAACTTTGCGCACGAGTTTATTACCATTATTACTGTAAACACAGAGGAACTTACTTGGATGTTTGCTAGAACATAGATCTTTGTTTATGTAGATGATGTGAAGAAACGTGTCTGTGCGTCTTGGTGGAGACTTTTCATGACATGATGTTGGAGTCTCCAGACGCAGCGCGCGCCCCGCAGCCCTGTGCGCAGTCTGTCTGTGAAGCTTTTGCTCTCCTACAAGTTATATAAGGTGTACTTTCACGTGTCATTTTGGAGAAATCTACAATAAACGCAGATAATGAAACACCTCCAGCTGCCGTGTCGACACCGGTGAGGGTGCGCGCGCGCTCCAAGCGCGACCACTCAGCCTTTGGAATCGATGAGACCATTGGACATGATCCGGCTTTGTGTGGACTGGACTGCACAGTCCCGATCGACCTGCAGCCCCCTCTGTGGAACAGTTTGACCGCTGCTTCTGTATGCACGCGTGATGCACGGCTCCCCAGAGCGCAGCAGCAGTGCCAAACTGGAAAATTATTATTTCTGAAAACGGCTGATAAGCCATATCCTAGATCGGAAAACTATATCTGTTTCTAAATAAATGCTCTGCGTGTTACACTATTTATTATAACCTCCAGTAAGGCTGAATGAATCCGTTCCTGTTAAATTTATTTTTGGCACAACGTTGCGCGTCCTTTATTCCACTGCGTCATGTGGATGTAATACTTGTTAATCGTGTGTTTGGAGGGAATATTAATCATTTACACATCTTGAACTGTTAATAATAATAATAATAATAATAATAATAATAATAATAATAATGAATTCAATTTATAACGCACTTTTCATTAATGGAAATCTCAAAGTGCTACAAGGTGCAACATATTTGAATGTCAATAAGACAAATAATAAAACAATTAAAATCAACAACAGTATCAGCTAAGATCAAAAGTAGAATCATGAGGAGTAAAGTATGCTCGGTTGAAAAGAAAGGTCTTCAAGCCGCTCTTAAAGTCAACCACAGACTGTGGGGCTTCAGTTTCTCTGAAACACCTGTAAGTGTCGCCAAAGGAACAAGAACCACAGAAACGTGCGTACGCCTGCTCGGGAGCTTGCGTGGATATGTACCTGGATGCGCATATATTCACGTTCAGTTCAGTTTTGATACATACGGGCTTTTGCGTGGAAAGTGACGTGCGCAATGTTTTTGTGCGCACGCATGGTTGATACATGAGGCCCCAGGTCCATATACAGTACACACAAATGCACCAGGAAATATGCAGGAAATATGCAGTTTTCTCCTACTCTCTCTCATAAACCTCCATGGAAACGCACTCCTACCTTTCTGCTTTCTGGGTGGAGATGTCACAAAAGTCACATGACCCTTCGGGACTCTTCGGCCAGGTTTCCGGATTCATTCGGGAATGTTTTTTTTTTTTTTTTTTTTTAACCCTCGCCTGGCCCAAATGCAAAAATGAAAATAAAATTCATAAAATACTACAGTAATTCTCCAATATGGTGAATTGTTACTGTCACGGTGGGTGTTGTCCTTTAAGTATCTAGGCATTACTATACCAAAGGACCTCGAAAAACTATCTGAATATAATTATGTTCCCATGATAAAGAAAATTAAAGAGGATATTGTAAGATGGAATCTTACTCCTTTTTTAAGTTTTAGTTCAAGAATTAATTCAATTAAGATGAATATACTGCCCAGATTATTATATTTATTTCAAATTTTACCAATTGAAATAAATCAAAAAGTTTTCAACGAATGGGACAAGCTATTATCAAGATATATTTGGCAGGGTAAAAGACCAAGTAACAGAGAACGTTAACTAACGTTCTGATATGGTTCTTACATGGTTCTGTTAGATCACAACGTTCTTAGAACGTTCTTTGAAGGTTTTGACTAACGTTTGAACAAACCTAGATATAACGTTCTAACCTAACGTTCTTAGAACGTTCTTTGAAGGTTTTGACTAACGTTTGAACAAACCTAGATATAACGTTCTAACCTAACGTTCTTAGAACGTTCAACAAACGTTCCCTTTGCCATGCCAGTTTCTTTACACAAAGTATTTTCACACTGGTTTATTTTTCTGTTTTAAACGTTTTGTCAGTTTTTTGAAACAGCTCGAGCTGTTTTTTTATATTGTGTATATATATATATATATATATATATATATATATATATATATATATATATATATATATATATATATATATATATATATAATATTGTTATTATTATTATTGAGCATGCATCAGGGTATTTACGTCCCACCCAATCAACGCCACTCTTGCTTATCAGGTTGCATGTGAACTTTGTCCTAACCAATCAACGCCACTCTTGTTTATCGAGGGAAGTAGCATGTCATCATATCCAACCAATCAACGCTTCGCGCGCTTCGTTCAAATGTAGCTATTTCCTGTTATCTGTTGGACAAGAAGCTGTTGTATTCAGCGCTCGTAAAACTTGCTTTTTATTAGACGTCGACTGGTCTGACTCTGGACGACGACTGGACATTCAGTTGGAAGTTGAAGGTCGGTTCTGTTTTCTTTATTTGCTAGCTGTTTTAGCTCTGTTCACATGAATGAAACCTGCTGTTGCTAAAAGCTAAGCTAACAACGAGCTAAAACGGGTCTGTGTGCTGCTGAGGCAGATAATTTGAGGCAAGTAAAACACTGCAGGTTAGGTTATTCTAGCGTTTAAATAAGCCATATACTGTATGCTACGAGTTATTTTTTATTTTTTTGGCTTAGTTCCTGGATGGTTTTTCAAAGAGGGCGTGCTTTGGGCAGCACGGTGGCACAACTGGTAGAGCTGCTGCCTCTCAGCGAGAAGGTTGCCGGTTCAAATCCCGGTCCGGGGCCTTTCTGGGTGGAGTTTGCATGTTCTCCCCGTGCATGCGTGGGTTTCCTCCGGGTACTCCGGTTTCCTCCCACAGACCAAAAAACATGCTTGTTAGGCTGATTGGTGACTCTAAATTGACCCTAGGTGTGAGTGTGAGAGTGGATGGTTGTTTGGTGTGAGTGAGACAGGTCCCTCTTGTAAATGAGTCCCCGTGACTCAACGAGGCTAGCCTGTATAAATAAAGGTTGAATGAAAAAAGAGACAGGCCCCGCATCCTCTCGTTGTTTGCGTCTGCTAGCCAGCAGAACAATAACCGCAGCCAGGCTGAAATACTAATTTACTTTAAATACGTATTTCAGCAACATACTGTTTTTGTAGAGGCTGAAGGAAGATATATCTCATTCACGAGGTCTTGAGAGGTCTTGAGAGTCAATTACTTTCTGACAGTTTCATTAAAGATTTACTGGTACATGAGATATTTTACTAACAGACACACAGGCAGGCTAATATGAGTGCCAGACTTTGGTCGTGGTGGTGCTAAACTGTTCATAGTAACACAGCAGAGGTGTCCCTTTGTGAATCTTTAGGATTGAATCCTCTTTATTTGTCTCCAAGTTGTCATCAATCAATGTCATCAGCATGAAAAATCTGTCAAGCACAAAGAAAGATTGTGATCACATAACTGGTTTGAAAGTGGCTGATAGGTAGTTATTTTAGATTTCTTGTAAACCTGTCTTAAAATGTAAGGGGTTCTGGACTTTGCAGGGGTCTGAAACCTGCGGCTCTGGAGCCACATGTGGCTCTTTGGTCCCTCAGCAGTGGCTCTTCCAAGCTTTGATCAAAAATAACTTTAAACTGAATTTTATTTGTTCTTATAACAACAAAAAGGGCTAGTTTTAGCAGTTTTTCCTGTCTTTTCCTTTGCAAATGTGTGAATACTAGAACTAATAGAAGGAGTAAAACATAAGTTAACTTTATTTATTCAAAGTATGATATTTAATTTTTCCACAATTAAAATAATTTACCTAGACCTGCATAGTTCATTATTTTATTTTTTAATTGGGAAAGATCACATTATTTTTCCTCCATTATGATAATCTGGTCTTTTTTAGTCTTAAAGGGGACCACACATGCAAAATTCACTTTTTAATGTTTTTTTACTAAACTTTGGGTATTTACTTCATAAAAAAACAGTCCTTGTGCCAAAAAAATGCACCCAGTGGTTTATTTACTCTAAGTAGATTTATTTATTTTTGATAAATACACCAGGATTCACACTTCCTGCATTTATTGACGTCACAAGCCGCCAGCCAATCAGATCAAACCTGAGTCCAGCCCCTCACCTAGCAACCCCTGGTTAGGCTCAACCCACTTCTGTATTAAACACATGACTGTTGTTTTTCATGATTTCATCTCATCTTTTGTTTATATGTTCTTAATTTCATGTGTACAGCACTTTGTTGCAGCTGTGTTTTTTTAAATGGCTTTATAAATAAAGTATAATTGTTATTTTTATGTTTTAGTTCAATTTTTAGTGTATTTGCGATCGCTGCCAACGCGCAGCCGGCAAAAATTAAACGAGCGGACCACAGGCGGAAGGACCGGGTTCGACGGGACCCTCTTCCGGCGCGATGGAGCGGAGCTTCAACTGTACAGCCTTGCAGCAGCCTCGCAGCAGGCTCGCAGCAAGAGGACCTTCTCCTTACAGATTAATTTACGGGAGACACTTGGTGAACTTTGTGTTGTCTTCACTGGAACAGCGATAACTCCCAAAATCTCATCGCGTGCAACGAGCGGAGCTGGCGAAAACCGGAAGAGGAACAAGCTAACATTAGCTTCGGATTCGGGTGGTCTAATGCTAAAAGGAGCAGCAAACTGCGGCGCGCTCAGACGGGTTTCGGTAAGTTATCTTAAGCTAACACTAACAGTAAGTCAAATGAGTAATAAAAAAAGAGCTAATTTTAAAACAACAACACATTACAGATACTGGCTGTTACAGAGGGCGTGAACAGATCGTTGAAGGGCGTGGACTTCAGAATCAGTATCAGAAACCGGTCGTTCAAAACGAAAGTTAAAAATGGCAGAATTAAAAAGGGTATAATTAATTATCTAAGAATTATTTTGTGTATTA
>JBBPBX010091092.1:0-13998 GCA_038048925.1 Garcialebias charrua
GAAATGATTTCTGATCGCGCAGGGATCAAACAAACATGTCCTTCACACATGCAGGAAGTAATTTGCATCTGTTTAACATATGTAAATGTAGGCGTGTCAGGGGAGGTGTCTGACGTGCGCTCAGTTCCACGTTAATTGTGATGTACAAAAGGAATGTGCGTGGATACCGGTGTACGCACAGCTTGATAAATCTGGATTCTTTTGTGCGTAGACACTTTTCTGGATTTGACCGTACGTCACTTTTCAGTAAGAAATCCACGCAAGTCTTTGATACATGAGGCCCCAGGGGGTTATTAGTACATTTAAGGCGTACTACCTGCAGAGAGTCATCCGTGCCGCTTTGGAGGCAACCGCGAAGTCTCAGACCCTCACACTGAAAGACTTCTGGCGCAAATACAACATCCTTGATGCTGTGCGGAACATTGGCCACTCCTGAGATCGTGTTACTCAACAGAACATGTGCGGAGTCTGGAAGAAGCTCTGTCCAGAGCTTGTTCAGGAGGTACACGATTCCCAGGAGGTGGACCGTGTCATCAAGGATGTTGTGAGGATGGGCAGGTTACTGGAGCTCGACATGGACCAGGACGATGTCCAACACCTGCTGGGTGCATCAGGAGAGGAGCTGTCCCCAGACAACCTGAATCAGTTGGACAGGCACGTCCCGTGTGAGGAAGAGGGGGGGGGGGAGGAGGAGGCCATCCCTCCGACCTTCACCAGACAGGAGATGGTACTGGGCCTTAAATAACTCCACAGCTTCCTGGCGAGGATGGAGAAGCAGGACCCCGATAGGGAGAGGTCCTCCAGGGTCCGTCGGGGTGTCCTGAATGAAGTTGCGTGTTACCAGCAGATCCTAGATGACCAAAAACAACAACAGGTGCAAAGCAGCATGCTGCGATATGTGACAAAGGTCACAGCACCGCCTCCAGGATCTGCTGGTGCACCAGCTGAAAGGCCATCCAGTCCTCCTGCAGAAAGCCAGGAGGAGGCCATGGACAGCCCACCCTCTCCCCAGTGAAAGACGCCCAACAACCCCCCCCCCCCTGCTCCCTCCCTCCAGGTACAGTACGTACTGTAATGAAATGTTATTTTTATTTTTCGGAGTTGTGTCGTTACACACATTAATTTAATCTGTTACTGTAATCAATTTGTCTCTGCTTATGTTCACAGCCTGCTATTCCTCCTCCTCCCCCTCCTCTCCACCAGCTCCACCATCCCATCACTGACCTGCCCACCCTCACATTCCAGCACAGCATCGTCAGAAAGGTACAGCAAAGACATGTTAATGTTTTTTACTTTATTTTTTGTTTTATGTTACATCTACATTTACTGTAATCATCACCTCTCAGTCGACAGCCTCCAAAGCGGCACGCCCCCCTGGTCCATCCACACACATGCACCACACCACACCACACAGGTAAGGAGAAGTTGTTGTTGTCTGTGTTTTTTTATCTGCAGGTGTTGACGTCTGTGTGGGTGTGTTTCAACAGATCATCCGCCTGCTGCTCCACCTCATGGAACAGCCTCTGGTGCTACGTACACCTGTTGCTCCGCCTCATGGAACCGCCTCTGGTGCTACGTACACCTGCTGCTCTGCCTCCAGCCTCCTGCACCTCCTCCAGCCTCCTGCCTGTCCTCCAGCTCCACACATGCGCACCACACACGTGAGGAGAAGTTGTTCTTCTATGTGTTTTTTTTTATCTGCAGGTGTTGACGTCTGTGTGGGTGTGTTTCAACAGATCATCCGCCTGCTACTCCGCCTCATGGAACAGCCTCTGGGTGCTACGTACACCTGCTGCTCTGCCTCCAGCCTCTCTGTCCTGCCACGTCTGTCCTGCATGCTGCCATAGCTTGTCTCCAGTGTCACCCGTTTGTGAACATCAGCAATGAGTAGAACTTGTTCTCTGTGTGTTTTTCATGTTTTCTTTGCAGGTGATTTTTCAGCTGTAACTACACATTTTCATGTTTGTGTTCATTCTTACACAGATCACATCTTGCACGTTCTACATGAATGGACGTCTGCCTGCCACACTGTCTTCCTGGACGTCTGTTCTTCCTGCCTCTGGTGTCCTGCATGTTGCCTCCATCCATCACCTTTGGGTCATTCTGCCTAAATGACTGCTGCCAAAAACCAAAAAAACCATGTGATGCACAGACCTGCTCACATCAGGACCAAACACCTGAACTGACACCTGCCTGAACTAACAGCTGGCCTAAAATGCTCCCAACATTCATTGTTGAGCAATGGCTAAGCAGTTCCATGTGATCCAGGTTTGATCATGAGAAAAACATCATCTGTCTACCTACACTTCAGTCAAAGTAAGGCAATTTTGTTTCATTTTTCTGCTGCTTCTAGCTTTTTCTGAGTTCATGGATTTCTTTCTCATGCACATGGACATACATCTACCCACTGGATTCAAAAACATGATGGTTGCAACATGTTTCTGATAGATGTGATGCTGCTGATGGATTGATGGATGGATGGATGTGAGTTCCTGATTTGCTGCTGTTCTGATGTTAAAAGATGCTCTTTGAGAAGTGCTCATGGTTCATGGTTGACATCATTTTGCTCATGGATGGATGGATGCATGTGGTTTTATGCAGATTTGCTACAGTTCTGATGTTAAAAGCTGCACTTTGAGAAGTGTTGATGTTTCATTGTTGACATAATTTGCTGATGTTAGTTCCTACTGATTTGCTGCAGTTCTGATGTTAAGTTACTGATGTACAATTACAGTACTATGTGTGTTTATGGATGAATGTGTGGTTTAATGTGTTAGATAAGTGTTTGTAAATAAAGTTCTGTGCATGTTTATGGCCCAGTATGTCTGCTTGTTCAGTCTCATGCCAATAAATGTGTGTGTGGCACTCCATTAGCATTATTTCTAACCCCCAACCTACGAACGAGTTCCGGACCTAAGGACCGTTCGCAGCTCGATTCTGTCGTAGGTAGGGGGTGAAAATAGCATCCCGTTCGTAGGTCCTGGTTTTGTTCGTAGGTCGCAGATATATATAAAGTATATATATATAATATATATATATATATATATATATATATATATATATATATGTATATGTAAGTATAAAATCACACTTACAGTATGTCAGAACACAACCTGTCTCTGCATAACATTTTCCACATGTGAATCTGTTACAAGAGCCATCAGCCAAGCCAATTAGATTGGAATGTTTGCCATTCTTTAGCAAACAATGGACACAAGTCCCCCAGCATATCCCCCCCAAATGCATTCTCCTACTACAAAAGCCATCACATTTACATGCAGAAGGAAAAAGTCTCCAGGCATGCTTACTCAAGGATTTCAAATTCCTAAAAAAAAAAGAGCTATTTGGCTGGGCTCTGGTAAAGATTGTACTGATTGTACTGGGCGGCCGTGGTGTAGTGGTAATGGCAGTCGTCTCCCGATCGGAAAGTTGGCGGTTCGACTCCCGGGACCCGCACCATGTGTCGTTGTGTCCTTGGGCAAGACACTTAACCCTGAGTTGCTCCCGGTAGGACTGGAAAGCACCTTGCATGGTAGTCTGCCGCCACCGGTTTATGAATGTGTGTAGCATTCAATATATGTGTAGCACTTTGAGATTTTCAGTAATGAAAAGTGCGTTATAAATTGAATTAATTATTATTATTATTATTATTATTATTATTATTATTATTATTATTATTATTATTATTATTATTATTATTATTATTATTTAAATATCCTGGGATTTCCAGTTTAAAACTTAGGAAGTTTGAAGCCATCCAAGTCTTGATGTCGTCCAGAAGAAGAAGTTGATAGACTGCCTGGAAATTTTGGAGCAGGACAAGGCTATTGAACGTATTCCGTACCACAGACTGTACCCAGGGGAGGTCACACCTAGTCTGTATGGTTTACCTAAAATCCACAAACAAGGTGTACCTTTAAGACCAATTGTTAGCATTATTAACTCGGTCACTTACAATGTTTCCAAATATCTGGCGTCTGTACTCATCCCTTTAGTTTGTAGCTCAGAACACCACAGACAGAACACCATGGACTTTGTGGATAAGGTAAGGGATGTCATCATGGAGACTGATGAAACAATGGTCTCTTTTGATGTCACATCACTCTTTACGTGCATTCCTGTTGATGAGGCAGTAGAGGTGGTCTGTTTAAGGTTAAAATCAGACACCACTCTGAGCAGCAGGACCACACTTTCCACAGAACAACTGTGTCAACTCTTGAAACTGTGCCTGCAGTCAACCTACTTCACATATGGGGAGCAATATTATAGGCAGAAACATGGGTGTGCTATGGGGTCTCCAGTTTCTCCTATTGTTGCCAAACTGTACATTGAAGGAGGTAAAAAAGAGAACCTTGACGTCCTTTTCAGGGAGACCACCAAGTCATTGGTTCAGGTACGTTGACGACACCTGTGTTAAAATTAAATCTTTGGAAGTCCAACATTTTACTGAGCACATCAGCTTTGTGGATAAATATATCAAGTTCACATGAGAATATGTAAAAAATGGCAGGTTGGCTTTCTTGGACTGTAAGGTCTCAGTTTCTGATAGAGGATATTTGCAAACTGAGGTGTACCACAAACCCACTCACACAGACCAATATTTGCAGTTTGACTCCCATCACCCTCTGGAACACAAGTTAGGAGTCATCAGGACTCTGTACCACAGAGCAGACAGCGTCCCCACTAACTCAGGAGACAGACAGAAAGATACATCCCACACAAGACAGGCTCTAGAGCATTGTGGATATCCTAAGTGGGCCTTCCTCAAAGCAGAGAAGAAACCCATACCGGACTCCAGCCAGCCATCAGGTGAAAAGAAGGAACCCAGACCCAAACCAGTGGTCATTCCATATGTTGCGGGAGTTCCAGAGAAACTGAGATGTTTATTTTCTAAACACAACATCCCAGTGGCTTTTAAACTCCAAAATACATTACAGCAAAGACTGGTTCATCCAAAGATCCAGTCCCCTGGCACAAACAGAGTAATATTGTGTATGCTGTTCAGTGTCAGGAGGGCTATGATCAGTCTTATATCGGGGAAACTAAACAGCCACTGGCCAAAAGGATGGTCCAGCACAGAAGATCAACATCATCAGGTCAGGACTCTGCAGTCTACACTCATCTCCAGGCCAGCGGTCACTCTTTCAGGGATGAAGATGTTCACATCCTTGATAGAGAGGAACGATGGTTTGAGAGAGGAGTAAAGGAGGCCATCTTTGTGAAAAGAAACCGTCCATCATTAAACAGAGGTGGAGGCCTCCGGGTTCAACTGTCCCCCTCTTACAATGCTGTTATTGCTAGTATCACTTAGCCCTCTGTGAATAGCAAACAACCATCAAAGTGCTAACGATCCATCGTTAGGCTGATGGTCCTCCTTAATCATGTGAGGACCAACATTGTAATATTCACAATGATGGTTGGGGTTTTTATTCCACGTTTAAGTGTCCCTCGGCAAGACACTGAACCCCTCATTGCCTCTAATGTATGTCCCATCGGTGTATGAATGGGATCAAAAGAACTGATTAGTCTCTACAGATTCAGATTAGCTTTGTAGAGCTCTAGTAGAGTGTTGTATGAAAGGGTAAATGAGGGTACAAGTTGTGTTGGAATGCGCTTTGAGTATCTTGATTAGATAGAAAGGCCCTATATAAGTACAGTCCATTTACCATTTACTTCATATAAAGTAGTTTCAACTACTCAGTCAATTGTCCATCACAGACACACTCTGGGGGTTACGTAATATGTGCTTGTTTGTGCAGATGAAAGGTGTTTCCTTTGAAAGGTGTTTCCTTTGAGCCATGTGACCCGACGATGTTGTGCTAACTGTTAACACAAAGCTAAGAATCAGGCGCCAATGTCCCTTTACTGTATTTGTTTTTAAATGCAGGTGTATGCAGCATTCCAACGAATTACAAGCCAAAACCTTCCTAACACATTCCATGCTGAGCTCAACTTCCATCTACCTCATCTGATGACCTTATTCAGACAGAAGTCATTTTAAAACTTCACAATGAGCAGGTGAAAATATTAAACATTGTAACAGATTAAACCTTTGTTGCATTGCACAGGTCCTGTGATTCTGTTGAACTAATGAGGTCATTGTTGGTGTACTTACAGTAGTTTGTCTGATCGTATTAAATGTGCGAAATTGTATTAGTGGATATGTTGTGATTGAACTGTTTCACCGTTAGCTTTAATCCATAAACCTAAATGAAGATGTACGGTACCTCTGTTTTGAGCTTACTAGATTTCCATGACACACACCAAGCTGTCCTGCATGAAGATGCCTGGATTTTTCAGACCCTGCACAGTGAGTGTCATGAAATAATTAACATTACATTTGTGCATTAGGTGAACAGCTCATCAAACATCCTAACATGCTTAAGGACTTTCCCTTGTTCAAACCTTAAGACGTGACAAACTGAATTGATGACTGGTCTGTTTTCTCAGGATTTATACTGTTCAGTGACATACTGGTGCTGGTCATACAATTAGAATATCATAAAAAGCTTGATTTATTTCAGTAATTCCATTACAAAAGTGCAACTTGTATATACTATTCATTCATTATACACAGACTGATATATTTCAAATGTTTATTTCTTCTAATGTTGATGATTATAACTGACAACTAATGAAAACTAATGACAAATCACCAATCACTATCACATGTTCATACACAAAAATTGACAAAAATGAACAAACAAACAAATACATTAAAACATGACAACAACAAACGAAGACTCAGAGTTTAAAATATACAATGTTGAAGATGTGGTTGATGCAAACTTTTATCCTGCTATAAAAGACTGTGAATACTATAATGAAGAACAGTTTAATGACATCAATATAACAAATGGAGATCTCTCTATTATTCACATCAATAGTAGAAGTATAAATGCAAATATATCCAAAATAACAGATTATTTAAAACAGTTAAACAGAACTTTTACATTAATAGCACTGTCAGAGACATGGCTTAATGATGAAAACAAAAATAATGTTCACATCGAAGGATATGAATTATATCATTTAAACAGAAACAATAAAAAAGGTGGTGGAGTAGCTCTATTTGTCAAAAATGAAATAAAATGTAGAATAATTAATGAAATGTCAATAATTGTTGACAATCTTATGGAAATAATAACAATAGAAATATTAAACGAAAATGCTAAAAACATATCCATAAGTTGTGTATATCGATCACCAGGATCAAATATAGAAATATTCACCGATAAAATCATACAACTATTGGAAAAGAGTTTAAATAAAAAAGTTTTCTTGTGTGGAGACTTTAATATTGACCTGGGAAATAAAACAGATTCAAATAACATCAGCACATTTCTAAATTCAATGTATAGTTTAAATCTTTATCCGTTAATATCAAAACCAACAAGAATTACAACTCATAGTGCTACGATAATTGACAACATTTTCACAAATATAACAAATGGGGATGTGACAGGTGGTATCTTGACGGCTGATTTAAGTGATCATTTACCAGTTTTCACTATCTACAGAAATGATCAAAACATTACAAAAGAAGTTACAATTAAGAAAAAAAAATACTTACATCAAAAAAGCTATGGATCAATTAAAATATGATTTACAGAAGCAAAACTGGAAGGACGTGTATATTGATGATGTTAACAGATCATATGATGAATTTATGAATATTTTAGAAGCTCTGTATGAAAAGAATTGTGTGCAAAGAAATCGTAGAAAAAGAAATATTGTCGACCAACCTTGGATGACTAAAGGGTTGAGAAATGCTTGTAAAAAAATTACTTGTATTCATGTTTCTTAAAAACGAGAACACAACAAGCTGAAGAAAAATATAAAAAATATAAAAATAAATTGGTAATGATTATAAGAAAATGCAAGAAAGAATACTATAGTGATTTATTAAACAAGAGTAATGGTGACACTAAAACAACATGGCGAGTTATAAATGATGTTCTAAAAAGTCATAAAGCGAAAACGAACATTGCAAAATATTTTGTGAAAGATGACAAAGAAATACATGATGAGAATGATATCGTAAATGAATTTAATCAATATTTTGTAAATATTGGATCAAGCCTTGCAGCTAAAATACCAAAAGTAGATAATAATGTGTGTCATTCAATTAAAAGTTGCACCAACAGTATTTTTCTTAATGGAACTAACAAAGAGGAAATTATGAAAATGGTAAAAAATCTCTCAGACAAGAGATCAAAAGACTGGGTGGACATGGATATGATGTTCGTAAAAGAAATAATGAGTTATGTTATTGAACCGTTTACATATATATGCAATTTATCTTTTTCAACAGGAATATTTCCAGATAACATGAAAGTAGCAAAGGTAATTCCTCTTTTTAAAAATGGTGATAAATGTGTATTCAATAATTATAGGCCAATATCCTTGTTACCACAGTTCTCAAAAATTCTAGAAAAACTATTTGTGACCAGATTGGATCAATTTATTGATAAACAAAATATTTTAAGTAGCAGTCAGTATGGGTTTAGAGGAAAAAACTCTACATCAATGGCTCTCATGGATTTAATGGAACAAATAACTAATGCTGTCGATCATAAACAGTACTGTGTTAGTGTTTTTGTTGATCTAAAAAAAGCATTTGATACCATTGACCACACCATTCTCCTTGAAAAACTAAATAAATATGGTATTAGAGGACCAGCATTACAGTGGGTATCTAGCTATTTGAAAGATAGGAAACAGTTTGTGCAAATAAATGATGTTAGATCTGACCTCCGTGATATCACTTGTGGAGTTCCTCAGGGCTCTGTGCTTGGACCAAAGTTATTTATTTTATATGTGAATGACTTGGTAAATGTGTCAGGACTTCTTAAATGTGTTCTTTTTGCCGATGACACCACATTTTTCTGTTCGGGTAAAGACATAAAACAGATTTTGGATATGATGAAAACAGAATTTATAAAAATACAAACTTGGTTTAAATTAAACAAATTATCTTTGAATTTAGATAAAACTAATTACATGATATTCAGTAACAAAAAGAGAATTGTTGACGATCCATTTGAAATTGAAGATGTTGTGATCTGTAAAGTGAGTGAAGTGAAGTTTCTGGGTGTTATCATTGATGACAAACTGACATGGAAACATCATGTAAATTCCATTAAAACAAAAATAGCTAGATCAATTGCAGTACTGTATAAAGTCAGGGATTTTTTAATTGATAAAGCTCTGTATATGTTGTATAACACAATCATTGTTCCACATTTAATCTATTGTATTGAGGTTTGGGGAAAAGCGTGCAAAACAATTACAAAGCCTGTTTTTATTTTACAAAAGAGAGCTGTAAGAGTAATCACCAGAAAACATTTCAGTCACCCATCAAACACCTTGTTTCTTCAGCTAAATTTATTGAAATTCCAGGAATTGGTAGAATATAGTATTTTATCAGTTATGTATAGGGCTCATAATAACACATTACCTTTAAATATCCAAAGAAATTTTATAAAAAGACAAAGTTATTACAATCTCAAAGGGACAGAGATATTCATCAAACCACAATTCAGAACCAGCTTAAAGGGACGGTCTACCTCAATTCAGGGAGTTCGATTGTGGAATGCTCTGGAGAGTGATGTTAAAAATGCAAAATCAATGTATACATTTAAGAAAAAGGTCAAAAAGGACTTGCTCAAAAACTATATATGATGTAACTATTACACTTATGTTGACTGATGATGTAGCTTAGTGTGTTTGTGTATTACAGTTAGAAAAATTAAGTAGAGTTATTCATTTTGTGATGTAGTTTGTGTATTACAGTTAGAAAAATTAAGTAGAATTATTCATTTTGTGATGTAGTTTGTGTATTACAGTTAGAAAAATTAAATAGAATTATTCATTTTGTGATGTAGTTTGTGTATTACAGTTAGAAAAATTAAGTAGAATTATTCATTTTCTGATGTAGTTTGTGTATTACAGTTAGAATGATGTAGTTTGTGTATTACAGTTAGAAAAATTAAGTAGAATTATTCATTTTCTGATGTAGTTTGTGTATTACAGTTAGAATGATGTAGTTTGTGTATTACAGTTAGAAAAATTAAGTAGAATTATTCATTTTGTGATGTAGTTTGTGTATTACAGTTAGAAAAATTAAGTAGAATTATTCATTTTGTGATGTAGTTTGTGTATTACAGTTAGTAAAATTAAGTAGAACTATTCATTTTGTGTCCAACAACAAAACACCACTCGGGTTCAGATCAGGGGGGCCGTTCCTCCCAACCACACCCCTCCAGGTCTCACTGTCATTGCCCACGTGAGCGTTAAAGTCCCCCAGCAGAACAAGGGAGTCCCCAGGAGGCACATTCTCCAATACCCCCTCCAAGGACTAGGCTCGTCATGGATTGTCCATAACGAACACCATGTTCAGGCATAAGGGTGTACATATGTGCTCTTGGCACCAGGACACCCTAGGTCGCAGTTCGATGATCGACTTTGTTGTCGTCTCATCTGATCTGCGGCCGCATGTCCTGGACACTCGGGTGAAGAGAGGGGCGGAGCTGTCAACTGACCACTACCTGGTGGTGAGTTGGCTCCGATGGTGGGGGAGGATGCCGGTCAGACCTGGCAGACCCAAACGTATTGTGAGGGTCTGCTGGGAACGTCTGGCAGAGTCTCCCGTAAGACGGAGCTTTAACTCCCACCTCCGGGAGAGCTTTGAACACGTTCCGAGGGAGGCGGGGGACATTGAGTCCGAGTGGGCCATGTTCCGCGCCTCTATTGTCGAGGCAGCTTATCAGAGTTGTGGCCGCAAGGTTGTTGGTGCCTGTCGTGGTGGCAACCCTCGAACCCGGTGGTGGACACCGGCGGTGAGGGATGCTGTCAGGCTGAAGAAGGAGTCCTATTGGGCCTTTTTGGCCTGTGGGACCCCGGAAGCAGCAGATAGGTACCGACAGTCCAAGCGGCATGCGGCTCGGGTGGTTGCTGAGGCAAAAACTCGGGCGTGGGAGGAGTTCGGAGAGGCCATGGAGAATGACTTCCGTACGGCTTCGAGGCGATTCTGGTCCACCATCCGGCGTCTCAGGGGGGGAAAGCGGTACGCGACCAACACCATTTATGGTGGGGATGGCGTGCTGTTGACCTCAACTCGGGATGTTGTGAGTCGGTGGGCGGAATACTTCGAAGACCTCCTCAATCCTACTGGCACGTCTTCCACTGAGGAAGCGGAGCCTGGGGACTTTGGGTCGGGCTCTCCAATCTCTGGAGCTGAGGTCACCGAGGTGGTTAAAAAGCTCTGAGGTGGCAAGGGTGGATGAGATTCGCTCTGAGTTCCTTAGGGCTCTAGATGTTGTGGGGTTGTGTTGGCTTACGCGACTCTGCAATATCGCGTGGACCCTTGGATTGGCAGACTGGGGTGGTGGTTCCCCTATTCAAAAAGGGGGACCGTAGGGTGTGTTCCAACTATAGGGGGATCACACTCTTAAGCCTCCCTGGTAAGGTCTATTCAGGGGTTCTGGAGAGGAGGGTCCGTCGGATAGTCGAACCTCGGATTCAGGAGGAGCAGTGTGGTTTTCGTGCTGGTCGTGGAACACTGGACCAGCTCTACACCCTCAGCAGGGTCCTGGAGGGCGCGTGGGAGTTTGCCCAACCAGTTTACATGTGCTTTGTGGACTTGGAAAAGGCATTCGACCGCGTCCCTCGGGGGGTTCTGTGGGGGGTACTCCGGGAGTATGGGGTACCAGGCCCATTGATATGGGCTGTTAGGTCCCTGTACGACCGGTGTCAGAGCTTGGTCCGCATTGCCGGCAGTAAGTCAGGCTCGTTTCCAGTGAGAGTTGGACTCCGCCAAGGTTGCCCTTTGTCACCGATTCTGTTCATAACTTTTATGGACAGAATTTCTAGGCGCAGCCAAGGTGTTGAGAGGATCCGTTTTGGTGGCCTTAGAATCGCTTCTCTGTTTTTTGCAGATGATATGGTCCTATTGGCTTCATCAGATCGTGATCTACAGCTTTCGCTGGAGCGGTTTGCAGCCGAGTGTGATGCGGCCGGGATGAGGATCAGTTCCTCCAAATCCGAGGCCATGGTCTTGAGCCGGAAAAGGGTAGCATGCCCTCTCCGGGTCGGGGAGGAGGTCCTGCCCCAAGTGGAGGAGTTTAAGTATCTCGGGGTCTTGTTCACGAATGAGGGAAAACTGGAGCGTGAGATCGATAGGCGGATAGGTGCAGCATCCGCAGTGAAGCGGGCGCTGTACCGGTCTGTCGTGGTGAAGAGAGAGCTGAGTCGAAAGGCAAAGCTCTCAATTTACCGATCGATCTACGTTCCCACCCTCATCTATGGTCATGAGCTTTGGGTTGTGACCGAAAGAACGAGATCTCGGATACAAGCGGCTGAAATGAGTTTTCTCCGCAGGGTGTCTGGACTCTCCCTTAGAGATAGGGTGAGAAGCTCAGTCATCCGGGAGGGACTCGGAGTAGAGCCGCTGCTTCTCCACATCGAGAGGAGCCAGTTGAGGTGGCTCGGGCATCTGGTTAGGATGCCTCCTGGACGCCTCCCTGGTGAGGTGTTCCGGGCATGTCCCACCGGGAGGAGACCCAGAGGAAGACCCAGGACGCTGGAGGGACTATGTTTCTCGGCTGGCCTGGGAACACCTTGGGATTCCCCCAGAGGAGTTCCTCCAAGTGGCTGGGGAGAGGGAAGTCTGGGCCTCCCTACTTAGGCTGCTACCCCCGCGACCCGACCCCGGATAAGCGGACAAAAATGGATGGATGGATGGATATTCATTTTGTGATGTAGTTTGTATATTACAGTTAGAAAAAATAAGTAGAGTTATTCATTTTGTGATGTAGTTTGAAGGTTATCATTGGTTGAACAAATTGTGAAATAAGGGGCAGATATAATAAGATTTCATCTTCTTTCTGCTCCCTTCATTTTATCCTACTTGTATTCTTGTATCTGATGAAACTGTCTTGTATTGTTCTTTTAAAATGAATGAATTTACATCAAATCAAATCAAATCAAAACCCTAAATTCGGTATCTCAGAAAATTAGACTATTACTTAAGACCAATAAAAAAGGATTTTTTGAAATGTTGACCAACTGAAAAGTATGAACATGAAAAGTATGAGCATGAAAATAAGGAATTGATGCAAAAGATCTATATTTCCTTGAAAAATAAGTAAAATGTCATCTATATATACCCTGATATATACCCTATATATACCCTGATGCATGCTCAATAATCCAGGTAGAAAAATCCAAAAAAGCTAAGTCTGGTCCTCTGGACATTCAAAAAACAAAACAAAACAAAGCAAAAAAAACTGTAGAAATGTTTTGTCTGTCGTCCGAAAGACTTCCTCAGTCTGAGATGTTGTATTCAGCTCAGTCTTATAAATAGCACCCTCTCACAGTGGATCAACCAGTTGGCTGATGACAGCCGAAACCAGCTGCTCACATGATCAAGGAGGACCAACAGCCTGACGATGGATCGTTAGCACCCTGATGGTTGTTTGCTATTCACAGAGGGCTGAGTGATACTAGCAATAACAGCATTGTAAGATCATCAGGTCAGGACTCTGCAGTCTACACTCATCTCCAGGCCAGAGGTCACTCTTTCAGGGATGAAGATGTTCACATCCTTGATAGAGAGGAACGATGGTTTGAGAGAGGAGTAAAGGAGGCCATCTTTGTGAAAAGAAACCGTCCATCATTAAACAGAGGTGGAGGCCTCCGGGTTCAACTGTCCCCCTCTTACAATGCTGTTATTGCTAGTATCACTCAGCCCTCTGTGAATAGCAAACAACCATCAGGGTGCTAACGATCCATCGTTAGGCTGATGGTCCTCCTTGATCATGTGAGCAGCTGGTTTCAGGCTGTCATCAGCCAACTGGTTGATCCACTGTGAGAGGGTGCTATTTATAAGACTGAGCTGAATACAGCTTCTCAGACTGAGGAAGTCTTTCGGACGAAAGACGAAACGTTTCTACAGTTTTTTTTGCTTTGTTTTGTTTTGTTTTTTGAATGTCCAGA